>QNGE01005848.1:0-16797 GCA_008508345.1 Paragonimus westermani
ACCAAGAATGTTCCGTGAGCCCAAACTGGAATCCGTTCGTTGCCCCTGTAGGGACATGGCTTCGCTGTTCACGCACGTTCTTCCAATGCCGACGGTTGATATGATTTGTCAGTATATTGACTCAAGTCAACCGAACATAGGATTGCCTGTGTCTGAGGCGAAATGCCTTCTACTACTGTACACAGTGAACTTACAGTTCTACTTCCAGGGAACTGGCCATACACAATACGGTGGTGTTGCTATGGGCAATCCACTCGGTCCGCTGCTAGTCAAGATTTCAGTTGCCCACCTGGAGCAGGAAACAAACGCTGTTTTCAGACAGACTCACTTCTACCGGCGTTATGTCGACGACAGAATGATGTTTACTGATACCAAAGAAATAGCAACGAGCATGCTTGACCGAAGTCAGGATGTGACAAATCACGAGAAACCGGCGCCATCGATCGCGCGATATTTGTTAACATGTCGACCACAGTTGAACCTAGAGAAGGCTTTTTGGATATGCTATGCGACAAAAGTCTAAGGCTTCTCCAGTTCGCGATGGCGATAGCAGTTAGCAAATGGAAGCCACCCATCTGCGTACAAAAAGACTTGTTCTTCAGTACCGAGTTGTCCTGTATGGATGTGTGTGCGCGTGTGTTTGTTGATTTTACTGTTCAGCTTCATAGTGTCTGTTGAACTTTGCTATATACACCCACAGTATGTGCAGTATGTGGTTGATGAGGTGTAGTCATATGTGCTTGACAGGTACACTGTGCAAGAACTGCTTCTGAATTCTGCTGCAAATCTGTTGGACAAAATGGAGTCAAGGTGGCACGCAAGCCAACAAAATCCATATATGATATGTTGTCAAACCCAGAAGAACTGTTCGAATCAACCAGTCTGGATTGGGGAACTTCCCGACCAACAGTTCGATAAGCCATCAATTCTAGATACCAAAACAGAAATCGCCAAGTAGTATCAATAAGTCATAACTTTAAAACTAGAAACTTAGGTCCTACACGTCATCCCGTAGCAGTAGTAGATTGGGATAGTAAAAATAGCTGTCTGCAAACAGAACTCAAATTAATTCACACAGTCACTTCAGCTGAAAGTTACTGCTGGTGAATATCACAATTTCAATACTCGTCAGTGGCATTGATTGCTCTCGGCCTAAACTGATTGGGAATTCCTACTTTGGCTATCAGTCTGGCGAGCCAATAATCAACCGACCCGAGGATCAGTCGGAACAATGCTGGGCTGGCCGTTATACGCAAAAGAAGACAACTTCGAAAGGATTATCAAGCCAGTGCGCTCCATATTTCATTGAGCTTTCTCAATTGGACACAACTAGGATAAGATATCCTNTGACTTCGTATCGATGCTTACGTCCAATCCAATCCCTTTACAACAGCCACCACCGAAACAGGCCACGGGCAAATTGCGCGTTGGTATGCTTGCGTAACCAAGTTTCTAGTTGCCTCACCCGTACAATTCTGCCATGCATTTCAGGCTTGTTTCATAGAAGTCATGAAAGAAACTGTACATCGAGGAAAGCTCAGAATACTTCGGTCCAGACCAATCCTCGTTGAAGGGTATGGAAATTATGGGAAGATTGGCGGATATTTATTTCAAAACGCCCCAGTTATAAGAGGACACTTGGCGAAGAAAATGTGTGTGGTGCGTAATACGACCATACAGCCATCACTGACCGGTTAATAACAGCGAGAGACTAAGTGTACCTTCACCCTTTCTCGGTGGTTCCGACCACCACGCTGTCGGTAGGCTTGTCCTGGCGGCATGGATGTGTGCACCAGATTGGTTTACTGACTAAAGTGCTATGATAGACTCTGGTACAGTGTTCCAGGTTGGACACACTGATAAGGTGAAGGTGTTTTCTGAATGCCCAGTGGCTCATTTAAGTATGAATGTCTATCTGGTGTCCCTTGAGGAGTTTAGCCGTGGTAGATTATGGCATAATTCTAAGTGGATGATGCGGTGGATGTGCTACTAACTGGCCGCCAGTTCGTCAAGAATAGTGCTCGTTCGCGTGATCTCTCTTTTATCGGCCTGGTACAACCAGTGTCCTATGCGGATAAGGAAGACAAGCTGTGAAAATTGACTAAAGACCAGATCGTGCTATCGACTTCAACGCAATTGTGAGGCAATCTGTGTGAAAGGCTTCAAACAGCTAAGCTCGTAGCTCAAGTGTCGAAATTGTATCCGTAGCCAATGATGCACAACTTGGACAGTCAATCCCGGGCCCCTTTACGAAGCAGTTATGCTCCGGATTTCACCTTCAGAATGACACCTGATTTTGCCCAAGTAATTGGTGTATGCTACTTTATATTCGGTAACGGTGAACAGGAGCCATTTTTCTATGTGCCAGAAGTATAAGACTTTATTTAAGCTTTCAAGATCTGTCTTGTTAGTCACTGCATGCCCAGTTTGGAGCAAAAGCAAGTGCCGCGGAATACTGAGCACGAATAATCTAGAAGGTAACAATCCCAGTATGGAATCCTGTGTACACTGTTACACGTATGCTACCATTCGAAGAATACACATTTGCGTTTGACTTTGAATAGGCTAAACTGGGACCCACCGGTTAGTCACTGGAATAACGGATTGCTTTTGTCAAACCTACAGAGGTCTTTCTGGTCGACGGCTAGAAACGGCTACAAAGTCAAAATCAACTGGTTTGCTTACGTCATCCGTATTTTCAAGTTGAACATCACTCACGTTTGATCGTAGCCTTTGCATCCAGATAGACTTTCCAGTCAGCTCTTTTTGAAACGAGGCACTAGACTCGAGTATCGCATTCATTACAGCTCGTCATTGGTGCCACGGCCGGGATCTGAAATCCTGCCATTCCATCTTGAGGCAACCATGTTGACCACTGCGCCTCGGACCTCACATAGGGCAATGAGAGCGAAACTCGAGTCTAGTGCTTATTTTCGAAAGAGGCTGGCTGGAAAATCTGTCTGAGTGCGAAGGCTGCGATCAAATATGAGTGATGTTCAACTTGAAATTAAACCAAATCCCCGACTACTCATCAGCACTGTTCCGACTGATCTTTGGGCCCGGTTGGCTAGTGTTGAGTTCAGATGCCAACTCCAACTGAGGTCAACCAGACATCAGACTGAGTTTCCAGGCCACCAATTGATGAGTGATACTGGATGATGACACAGGATTCTTCCTCAATCTAACCTGGCGACCACGGGGTGAGGGGTGTCACTGAACGAAGCTCACGTGTCATCACCCAGTATTATTCATCAAATGGTGACCTGGCAACTCAGTCTAATGTTTGGTTGACCTCTCTTGGAGTTGGAATCTGAACTCAACAGTAATCGACCGGACCCGAGGATCAGCCGGAACATTGCTGGGTTGACCGTTGTACGCAAAAGAAGACAACTTCGAAAGGATTATCAAGCCAGTGCGCTCCATATTTCATTGAGCTTTCTCAATTGGACACAACTAGGATAAGATATCCTCAAGCCAACCCCAAAGGTTGTTTTACGAAACTTGGAAGATGAACTGTTAGTGTATACACAACAACGGGTGTATTCCGTACACTCTAAAACGATATGATGGGCAGGGTGGTTTCAAGTATTCCAGTAGCGTAGGACATACATGACATTGAGCACCCTGGTAATCCAAACAATTAGTCAGGGCCAGTTTGCACAGATTAGCCAGCTCAGACCTGATATTAAAAGGGCTTTGACAATCGACTAGCTGCATCACTACGGATAAGTACACGGCTAACGGTGTCGATCGAGTTGCAATGTCATTGAAGGAGTGGTGGACTACTGTAGAAAGGCAAAATATCACGAGATGATAACAGTTCATTCAGTCGCGCACGTAAAACACTCGATTATCCAAGGTATGTGGGTAACTCGGTTCTACTTGACCGTCCCAACGAAAAAGGAAAATCTTACATAATCTAGGCACCCTCGTAGGCCACGCATTAGTTTAATCAGGGGCAACTTCCAAAAAGTGGGAAGTACAAAATCAATTTGTGGTTGATCTGAACAGGACATTCTTCGTTCTTTGAAACGTGAGTTTATGGTTGTAGCCCCATTTTTTCACTGTTCATCGCCTGCATACAGCATCGTTCGGTATGACGAACGAAGCTAGTACAATCATCCCTGATGACATCGTACATAGCAGAAATGACAACTATTTCCACGGCCCACATTCTCCACTCCCGTTGACTTTGCATACCCTGAGGATCTCCGGTTATTATTGTCTTGTAGTGCATCTGCAGCCGTCTTTTAACTCTTGCTTTCACCATGCCCCAGACATTCTCAATTGGATTCAGTATTGGTGAATAGGGTGCCAATCGTAAGATTTGTCCTCCAGTGTATAACTCCTCAGCAAACACACTTTCCAGATCGGTGTGACACGGTGCGTTGTTGAATATCAGCACAATGTTTGACATGGGTTTCTGATCTTCATCAGATCTATCAGGGTTCGCAGCCAGCCCTTGCAATCGCTGTTGTTGTATGCTCCCCGCCTCGTCGTATAGCCTACTGTCGAGCTTGGTGTCATAGCTCCAATCAAATGAAGATTACGGCCTCGGCCGTTTGTTACAGAGACGCGTGCTCTCGTCCCTTTTAATGAACGTCCCACTGACCTTGTACAGAACAAATTGAAGTTTGTCTCATCTATCCAGCAAACAGTCTTCGCATTTGCATAACACTCCATCAGTCGATATGCAAACACTCGCCGTAACTCCAAATTCTCTTTTGAGTTCATACCAATGGGTACTTGGCGCAGTTTATTGACAGTTATAAACCGGCCATCCAAATATCGACTAATCGTTGTGGTCGACAACTCCTTCTCACACTCAGCCTCCACGCGCAATCTCAAAAATTGCAGTGTATTCGTTTGGCCCACGGAAATCCAATCCAGCAAATCATCGAGCTGCGAGGCTGAGCTTCATAACTGATACAATCCACATATAGCCACCTTTGAGTGTTACTACACTTGACTCCGTTCAGGAGGGCAACCGTGCGGCAGTCATCACCCCTTTCAAATGCTTTGATGAAACATGTTTCAGGACTGATGCGAGTGTACTTGATTCCGCCAGCCATGTATGTGAGGGAACTAATGAAAGTGTTCTCACAAACTGATTCACTCTCACATTACAGGTTGGCGTCTACCACGACCCTAAACCTCACTCCTGTTGGACGTAAGATTCACAGACACCCCTAACCCATTGCAACCCTTTACTTGTCAAAGAAGCCAATACGGCCCGCTGCTTGAAGACTTAGTAGGAACAGGGCCAGATGATCTGTGCTCCACTTTGACCGCTAACCCCATTCTCACTAGGCAAATCCGTTGACACCCCTCGAATAACCCAAACCACTTCCTCGACCAAGGTAACCAATGCGGAGCACTCTAATTAGGATTGGTCATCCCTTACGGTTAGTTGAGCCAATCGTGTTCTTGCCGTCACGTCCAAGAATCTAAGGTGGAAATTCTAATGTACCAAAGTGACTTGCATTAGCATGTAGCCGAAAATCTTGTGTCCAAAATGGAAACAGATATGTAAAAATGTACAGTCTCTTCTTGTGTGTCGTACTCACCTTCGACGGTCAGGAGATACAAGTTACTCCGATCTTGTTCTTCACGTGTATGGTTTTTCTACTCAATGGTTGCCAAACGGGAAAATTTTTATAGATTTTACAGTATGCACAGTCTAGGTGATCACGACATACATACATATAACCTTTGTGTTTCACGTTTATGGCTGGTAAAAGTAAACGAAGTGTTACTGTATCACAAACCCCGGCAAACGGCGTTTGAAATTTGTTGAATGGGACTGTGATCGTGAACGGCTGAGGTTTGCTCGTTGGAACTGTTTACACAGTCGTTTAATGAGAGGATAGATGTTTTATGGGTAAAACCTGTTTTCAGTTTCGGAACCTGTTTTCGGATTTCGTGTTAGTGAACGATCGTTATATCGTTTCTGTACCCATTTCCGTCAACATTCGGAATCGAACTAGAGTAGTCAAATGGTATAAGCGGTGACGCATGATTAGCCAAAATAAGTGAACATGTAGGATCATAATAGGAGGGTGGGCTGCCAGAAGAAGGGAATGGCCAATTTCCCATCGCGCTTTGTTCGAAGTAACAGAGTTTGAACATCTGAACTAGATCATTCTTTATCAAACAGCTTAGCGATGTGCCCCAGTGTGCACAGATTCTAAATGGGAACGAGTTTTGAACAAAATTGAAACAGTCAGTCCTCAGTCACTTTTTCTCAATTATCACGTGGCGGCCAATTGCTGGATGTCTTTTACAAAGTTTTGAGAAATTCTGATCGGTATTCAATCAACCTCCACATATATGTGCAAATTGTAAAGCTTCTTGACCCTTATGACTCAGTAGATTTGAAGTTTCATTTAGTGTCATTCACTATCTGGCTTGCTCTTGAATACATATTCAGGGCGAAAGATGTTTTCTCACTGCGCCAACTGTTTTTATCCTATGCACTCCGACACAACCCACCGTCCACTAATGCCCGTAAAGTCCCAAAATAGCGCGAATCAACTGCTTGATGACTTAAATCGCTTGCGTTAAGATTTGCTTATACTTAGAAGGTGGTACTTCATGGAGTGCCTCAGTTAGTGTTATATCGATTAATTATAATGCACACAGTTTACGTGGTCTTCTTTTCTGATGGAGTCAGCAAAACTTTGTCGTACTCTGTCCACTCACTTTATAACTTTAGAGTAGAAGTGTGATCAGGATGTACTCCACTTCCTTGCCGATCTATCAGTGGCAGTGAGTCAGTGTTATTCCAGAGGTGTTTCGCGTCCCAGGCACACCACTTCTTCAAGAAGTCTATTTTAGACTGGATACTTTGAATGCAACAGGTTAGATAAAGAATGCAGTTTTCTTCTTTAAATGGTGAATTCTGCAAGTTGTAATCCAAACATTAAGAGATTTTATAACTGGCTCAATATTAATAATTATTATGGAGTAGGTCCGTGTTACCAAATTCTTCATTTCCTCGGATAAAATAATCAGCATAAGTGAAGTTATGCTTTCGACTATCAGAGATTTTGCGGAATCCTATTAATGTAATTTGCCAACAAAATGAAAGATATAGAAAGCGGTTTGGAAATAGCTTGGTAATCAAATAAATCCAATTAGGATGAGCGAACGCGTGCCGAACTTGGTTATTGAACACCCAAGACCGTGCTTCTCCTCAGCTCGGTCACATGGCACGTGCTTGGCAATAAGCATACATTCCGGGCGAATTCAGTTTAGGCGATCAACCGACGACAGCGAACACTGAAGCGGCATCGATCTGGAAACATATTATTAGTGTACGTTAAAAAGTAATTCGGGATGAGGAGATAATTTTGTGCTGCTCCACAAGATGAGATCCACAAATATCCGTCTTCCCAGTAGTAATGTAAAAGGGCCTAGAGACTAATGGCCTATATCAGAATTGGTGCTGACACTTCTGAGGTATGGTTAGTTGTCCGGACGACCGTCAGTGGTTCAAAACAACGGGCGATCTAAAACATTTTTGACATTACCTGTGATTTAGAGAGTTTGAGAAGAAGCATCTGACATACTTGGAAGTAGAGGTGGTTAACAGCTGTGGACTGTAAGCTGAATTTTTAAAGAATGGAATCTTAGTGTTGGATATTGTATCACCTGAATTGTTGTACTACATTCAGGTGCCAGATAGACTCCCACAAGAATCACTGGGCGCTTGTTAATACCAGTATAAAGGATGACAGGAACAGGCAATCTTCGTCCGATTGCATAACGTCGTTTTGCTAGGATCATGCCATGAATTTGAGGGTAGGGGTGCTTGCTGAAACACAGCGCAGTTGTGGCTGTTGTAACAAGAATGTACGGAATATAAACTCACTCACAATACGTGTAAACCTTTGACATTCTCTAGGGCAACCGATTCATGTCCGTACTTCTCGTGGACTGAATAATTCACATTCACTCTGTGAACAGTGTTTAGGTGCTCACAAATCAAACGTGTTACGGATCGATTTGAAATATGAGTGGACATGTGTGTGCGTATGCTGGATGTCTCACACAAGATTTGTGACCCAGAGTGAGCACAGTAAAAGTTACTCTCATAGACAAAGCACTGTTTCGCAACAATACATCTTTAAACTTATGTAAGGTTTGGGTAACGAGATTGGAGCGGAGAATACTTTTAAACTCCCAGATCGTTAAGTAGCATTCAGAGTCCAAAAACTCTTCAGGAAACCTACTGTCTTGCCTATAGTTAACGACGCGTCTGTCATTGGACTGCGTCGTTTATCTTAGGTTCATCAAATAAGTGCAGACAGGGAGACGGGTTTAAAGGAATGTGCAAAACCTCAGCTGGCTTCAGGATCCCAAATGACGTCACGGTTTTAAAATATAAAAAAGCATTGGTACCGATTACATACGAGTTACGTAATTGGCACAATTAGCTATAGGCCGAATTATTGTATGCAAACTTCAGCCTCTTTCAATTTTCTGGTAAGAAGTCTAGTGCATGTTTATAGGAGACACATATCCGATAGGCGGCAGCAAAACGAAAACCGGTCTTGTGGTTCCGTTGATACTGTGTTCAATTTGAGAGGATACCGGAAAGTGATGGCATGCATTAACTTATCCAGGTTGCAACAGTAATTACGTAAAGCTTGGCGTCTGCAGCATAAACCGAAGAAAAATATCTACAGAGTAACAAAGTAGATACACACAAATTAGTCTCAGTTTCCCCATTAACTTCCGTTCGCTTTCATATGGACGGTTTCCTACACCAGACATAATCGTCATCTTGTGGACCTTAGCTAGTTAATCGAGAACGTACCAATAAGACAATTTTGAAGCCCCCTACTTCTATCAGTCAAGTCACAATCTGTATTTGGTCACTGGAAGCACTTTCTCCCATCCATATTTATATAAACCTTGGAGCACTCTTTTTGGAAGATTGTCAATGATGTACTATCTCGTTTGCAAGAAATGTGTGACATTACAGCTAAACTTGTCGCGATCCTATCAGGTACGCCTGAATTGGCGACACCATGCAAGCATCACAGAGTTGCTTTGTGTCATTATACTGGGGACAGTCCCAATGTCTATCATTTGCGAAACGAACAAAATCATCCAACATATATCATTGTCCTTTTAGATTGATGGTGATAACTGTCTACACTGGCCAACTGCGATTGACTACGACGTTCACATCACATTGTTAATCGATCATCCATAAACTGAGTGACGTGCGGGATTTTGCCAGATATTGGAAACCAAATACGTCTATTAAGGTCTTACGAATTTGGCGGGGATAAAAAGTAAATCATTATTCCTTGTTAGAACATAGATTATCGGTCAGTCTGATTACCGAAAACTGATGAAGTGCCAGATTCAACTACATCGGACACATTTGTGTATTGTTTAGTAAAGGTCCGGGGGTATGAATTATCACAAATTGGACAGTACACCCAGTCGATCACAGCCTTCGCATTCAGATATGCTTTTCGGTTGACCCACTTGGAACTTCCATTGAACGATGAAACCATGCTCAGTTAGTTCATTGTAGCTAATGGCTTCAACCGAACGGAGAAGGCTTGATCGCTCGGTTAGCGATGGTAATGAACGGAGCGCTCCTGTTCGCTGTCTTTTCGAAGTGGTCGACAGACTGAGCACTATTCACACGAGGTCACGGTTGAGCGTTTGAACTCAATTAATCGGTCATGCCTATTTTCGGGTTACTGGTGTTACGGTTCACACGTCAGTCTGAGAAACACAGGGGCCGGATTGCATGTGTCGATCCGGACAAGGATTTGCCTCGCTGATGAGCCTTATTACGAGGGAAACTGGAGTGGAGTGTTTGGTTTTCGAGGTGGGTCAGGCGGGAAGCCTATCTGAATGCGAACGTTGTGATCAAGTTCACGTAGTTTTCAATGTGAAACATCTGTATACGATGCCAATCCCTCCCATTCACTATTGCGTTCTTCCTGTGTTAATTGGGTTAGATGACAGATGGCAGTCTGGTGGTCAGTGCGTGATTGTGGCCCGAGTTATGAAAGATGCGACATCAAGGATCGTTTTTGCACGATGCCCGTGACTCGCAGCTGGGAGAGCAAGCGCGGTTAGTTGAAGGTGTTGTGGGTCCTGGCGATGAGTGATATTGGTGTTTGTACGTTCGTTTAGTGCTTTCCAACTTTGTGCACAAGACGAGACTCCGCCGCATTTGGTTTGGAAAGTGGCCGACAGATCATATTCAGGTGAGTGCACGCGTGTGTGAAAGTGATCATGTAAGATTGGCTTGAGTGTAAACCTGTTGCAACAATAGCTTGGCATTAATTTGTTACGAGTGGGATTGCGTACATCCAAGCAATACCTAATTTGAAGCAAGTTACATGTGAATAATATTGGTTTCCTGTCCCAGGTAACGCGCATTAAACTGATGGGCAAGTAATGACTTGTAATTGTAGATGGAGGCTGTCTGTGTAGCCTGTGTTCACCGGATTTGCTCGAACAAGTAATGTGGCTGTGAAAAGTAGGAGTGTTCAATATTATCCCAAACAGCATGGCCTAAGTTACTCCGTTAGGTTAGATCTCTGCGTGGCGCAACAATTTCCTCTCTCCTTTACCTTATTCAACCGATTTTATTTGTGTAGGTTCGTGTTTCATTTTGTGCAACCCGCACGCTTTGAAGATTCGTAAGCTTCAATTTCACACTAGTGTTTGCTCAACTAGATTAAGATCATTGGGGCACGTAGGTCAAAGCAACTTGTTCCCACTTCTTTGTTCCCAAATGTTGGCATCCGTTACATGTGTGTAATGTTATAGGGTCCCAATACACCGGACGTATGCCGGCTGGACAAATTTGCTCTCGAACTTCCAAACAGGCAAACAATTATCTTGTTTGGGCACCTCTCATATCATACGACACAATGATAACACGCTTGAAGTTTTGGTTTGTAACACACAGATCAGTGTTAGCTACAGTCTCAGATTTGTTGATCAAGAAAGCCAGGAAGGTTATCGCATTAGAAATGGCCGATACCACTTAAGTAGTTACTATGTGTACGGGACAAACCGACATTATCCAGTACATACATCCGTAACTTGACTTCAACCTCTATACTTTGTAGCGGGAAACTGTGTTTTATTTAGAATAGACGAAGGGTTTGCCTTTTTAGGGTTCAGATGAAATAAATACCAGCCGTTTTGATCAGTATAGTCTACCGCCGAATTCGTAGGTTTTACTATAAACTGTCGTGGAGTGACGGATTCATTATGGGCATTAGTAAGCATTCTAAACACCACTTTGAGCTTTTAAGACTACCGCCGTTACAAACTAGCAAACCGAGGTAACCTACGCTTTTGTGCACATTAACGGGCCAAAAAACAAATTGTGACTCAATCGACAGTTCACTAATCACTGTTGCCTTGACTAACCCTCTTAGAACTCGATCGTGAAACTCGCTGAGCACGTTATTTTTTTTACTAAAGCTAATGTTGTTGTAACATGATTGTGTGATTCCTGTGACTTCATTGTGGTTTTCGAAGATTTCATCACGTCCGCGCTCTACTCTCTCGATTTGCACTTGCAACTGTCCACTTGTAACATGGAGTCTTTGGCTGACTATTGAAATACAGGCTACTTGAGACTTATTTGTCCATGGCTACGCTTGAATAACTGGGCTGCAAGGGAACTCCTAATTGCTCACCCTACTCAAATGCCATATTCAAGTAAACTTGATTCTATCCTTAGGAAGTAAAACATTATGATTAAACTAGTTGCATACAAGAGAAGGAATAAGCAGGGCCGACTGTCTGTCATACTCGAAAGGAAGTGTACGACCTCACGATTGTAGTGAACACAGATAAATTCGTTTGATTTTTTAAGGTCATTACGAACATTTAACATTGTTCGACCTCCCTGCGGAACAACAAATATTTATACAGTATTTTAGATTACACGGTTCAGTAATAACTGATGTGACAAGCTTGATAATTTAGAAAACACCCGATTGCGAAAAACCACAGGTTCAGATGAATTTGAATCGGCAATTAAAACAGCATTCCTAAAATAGTGCATTAGTTCTTCCAACTGAGCTGCGAAGCCACAACTGAAACGTATAAATTTTGCATTTGGACACAGTTACCTGCCCAGTCGTCCGAGTCACATAGAATCCACCGGATGTTCCAGGGGATTTACTGTTCAGGTTAGCTTTCTCAAACATTTGACGTTGAGGCCCATTAATTCCTCAGCTTGGTGTTGAAATTGTGTTGCTAACAAACAAGATGTATGGTAATAAAAACTTGTGGAGAGCATCTAGTCGGCCGAACATGTTTTAGCAGAGTCCATGGGTAAATCAAGGGGGGCATCGGCCAAGTGTCCTGGTCTAAGGGCAAGCTGGGTTGCACAATTCATGCTTTAATACGTACACCCACTACTCTAGTAAACCACTCGGCTGCACTAAAAAAACTGATGATTTGACAGCAAGACAGTTGAGGGCAAGCCGCTGACGATGATTACAGTCAAGACAGAACCGGTTCATTGTCACAATAAGCTGGACTTTGGAGGCGCAACTTAATTCTCTTACGGGATAGCCCTTTTATTCATGCAGTTTCACATGGTATACCTATTGTCTATGAATATTAATCGTTAACCATCTGAATATTTGTCGAGCCTGTACAATCTATACATTTTAGTGGCTCTGTTACCAACCACAAAATCGAAGTCTTCAACACTACACTGAAGTTCGGAAGCATTGTGTTTTTATCATGTAAATATCATTCGAGGATCAGTGGTTTTGAATATCATTCCGAACCTTAAATGGGTCTTTCGGCTGAAGATGGCCTCCCACAAAGCTTACCGTTGAACTAGCGCAAAGTCACGGACAAATTGTCGGATCTTGAGGGATTGCAGCATCAAAGTATTCGACTACCAACACCTCCGAAGGTGACGGTAGATATGTGTAGAGTTGATCAGGCACCGGTGGGCAGCCTGTTGGACTTGCAAGGATATAAGGTCCATCAAGAACGAAATTCGAGTACAGTACACATTTTGGAAGCAGGTCGACTGAATAGTCTACATAAGTGCTAAAGTCATTGTCAAAAGGAATTGATACTCATTGTGCATAAACTTTAACTGCTTCTCATTTTTCATATTAATACATCAGAAGAAACCAGGAAATGGTTTCATATTCACTCGATTCATGGATAGCTAGTGTTGTGAACTGAGAAACTTCTGTACCATTGTACCCAGGGGATAAAATAGCCATAAGGTAGCCATGGACAGCGATAGATAGCAGGATTAAAAACCAGTTGGCTATTATTTCTGAATAGATATTGAACTGGTTTCATTCGGTTCTCTTTCTGGGAAGCAGACACTTAGCGGATTGTAATCCAGTAGTGAGTAGTTTTTATTTTCTACCCTCTTATGGAAGGGTTTTTGATTCAGTCTGCCACTAGATCACTTAGTACAATAAGTACAGATTGGAAAACTGAACTGTAGGTTCCTGTTGCACATTCTGATCGGTAAGGGACTGTTTCTGGAGGGTATCAGTCACAAGTCGACCTTGTACGTTTTGCGAAAGGAAACTTTGGTGAAACAAACATTTTGACCAGGTTTCTTAGTCGGACATAGACCACGGCTTGATTTGCAGAAGCAATGCATGAAGACTGCTGAAGAAAGGATTTTTGTATTCTACTGATTCTCTCTTGGGTGTCTATGTAGACAAGCGGAGTAGCGTTAGACAAGACAATTATAGTGTTTCTTCCTGGCTAGGACCAACGAAAAATGGTTCTTGTAGAGTTGTGGGCGATTTGCTATTTTGGTGGGGGCACCTAGTAAAAAAATCCGTACCTTGAAAAGTCCCCCTTGGATTAAGTTGGATTCTACTTTGGAGGACCAGTGTATAACTAAAGGAAGATGATCATTCAAACTAAAATTCTTCATCGTAATCGACAGGGCCGTTGGCAACGTGACTGCCAGTCCTATGAAAATCACTCTAACTGACAGTAGAAAATCAAATGTTGCCAGCCGTTTCTTACCATGAGGGGCGAGTGACTTAAAAAAGTGTCATTTGCTTGCTTGACCTCCTTGAGACCCACATTTCTGCAGAACCGAATTTATCCCTATTATGGTTACAGAAGTCATAGGTTCGAACTGATAACATGTAGGTAGAGTGCCGAATTACTCAACTAATACTTACTGGTCCTAAGGTTACTAAACAAAATGGAAGCCCACGCCGAACTCAGTGAAATTCAAGATCTGATGTTAAGTTGGAATAAAGTGATTTCTGTAAACACTTCGTGCTTGGTTGACTAAGTGAGAGTCCTGATCGGTCTGATTCACAATTGTTGGGTTAAGAGCTTGATGTCAATTACCCAAAACAGATATCTGCACAAGTTACCATATCGCATCAGTTTAACAATTACCGGGTATGTACACTCCCACAAGAAATGCGTCTAAACAAATACGCACGATGTCAGTGTCAGTTGATTAGAGTATGGTGTTAATAACACGAATGTCGTGAGTTCGATCCTCATCCAGGCCACTGAGTATCATCGAGACAATTTTTAACCTTTCTTGAACTTCGGAATATCCATCCAACTGAGCAAGACTACGTGCGACGAAAGGTTGGATGAACTAAGTATTCCACCGAATTAGCTGAAGGTTGCTGATTTGCCTGTTTTGCTTGAAAACGTTTGGTGTTGCGTTGTCGTCTGACTCGGTTGTCAGACAAGGGTTTGATTCTTGTTTTGCACTTGATGTTTAAATTCGTTCCACCATCTGTGATTCTGAAAGAATTTGATTTTGGTTTGTAAAGTCCATTTAGCGTAGATACAAACGGAATTTGCTACGAGTCCCTCGAGTGGTCGACTGTCAAATTCCCGACAGTTCAAATCCAGACAGCTCACAATCTAGACAGGACAGTTAAAATCACTTTAATTCGCATTCTCAATAACTGAACTGCCAAATGTTTGACAAGTGAGAAGAAAACGAAATTAGAAGCTCAAGTTTAGTGACATATTGTTGTTAAAATGGAACATTGTTTCACAGTCAATCAGTTTTCACTTTCGTTGGCGACGGTTAGACTTCTAACTTCTTTATACTTAGGCTGTTCAACTTTCATCACAGACAGCAGACAACCGGTTCATTTTTTCTCTTCACAAATTTCATGCACTTTGTCTTTTCGGACAAGCCACCACTAACAACATTGTTCCGTGTCCATTCGGTTTGGTCAGTATGGGTTGTCTGAATCTTCAGTCGCCGGTTTGATTGAAGCTCGAACCCAAGCTAGCGAGCTTGAAGATCAGTCATATTGTGTGCGTGTGTTTTACACGACCGACGTAACATACGGCATGTTTCACCTGCCAATGTGCACCGCGTACACGAACCATAAATGGGTTAAATTGGTTACGGCAGTCAAAGAGTGGGTCAGGTGGGAGAGGTTATAGAAATCCGCCCGTCGAGTGAGTAGTCATAAAACTCCAAGAGTTCGGTCCACAGGAACAGCGAGTAACCGACATTCGACGAAGGTTGTGCAAAACACCGTTATCGAGACGTCCATAGAAAGCATAAGGTATATAACTGGTTCTATCGTTGATGTCTCTGAGTGTGGCAAACACTAAAATCATTATCAGTAGTTAAATGATAATAATGTTAATCAAGCTGCTAATAGTTAATCGCGATTTACGGCTATTCGCATACAGTCAGGCACCACACACGGAATGTCAATCGACAAGTCAAATTCAACCTAATTGACATCGGCATTACTATCTAGGGTTACTTTTGGACATTATTTAACAAACTGTCAGTAGATGTTTTTGTTAAAATGGTGCTGGGAGTTTGACGAGTGACAGGATTGTAGTTCACAGGTGTACGGAACTGTCAGAATGTCGACTGTTAATATCTCAACTTTTGGGACTGTAAACGATAGGGATTTTGATATAGATCCGACGGTGCTGACGGTGTTAAATTGGCACTTGGTCGAGGGAAGAATGCCCGCCTGTACGACTTCGCGTCAATCAGTTTGAAAGAACGTTACATAGGAAACTGAGATGGGTTGATAGTAAGTGAGTAGAGAAAAGACAAACCAGGAGGGAAACTTGGTCTGTTTCAGGACACGACAGTCAACGTTCCGACTAGAACACGACTGCTCAGGGAACACACTTCCTTCTTATGACTCGTCAATTGTAAAAAGTCCGAATTAGCTTGTATGATGTCTTGCGCAATGGCATTTCGTTTGCATCTCATCAGTTAGTTTTGCGAAAATAACATACATACTACATGGTGGGGGAGCAAGCAGCTAGCCAAAATCGATTAAGTCAGGTCTAAGGCAGCTAGTCAGGTGACCAAAATGGAAGCTGCAAGTTGGAAGTGAAGTGTAGTCATTGATAAGAAGCATGAATTTGATGCAACACAGTAGGATTGTTGTGGGTCAAAAGTGTAGTAGAAATTCAAAAGGAAAGAAATGCTTAAAAACATGTAAATGTTAAATGGAAGAGACAAGATATGGTTGGAAAATCTTTACAAATCAGAGGGCGGTAAAATAAAATGTACACCGATTTGCAGTGATTAAAAAGGTAACTCATTATGGGATAAGGAAGGATAGGGTCGGTCCATCAGTTCTTAAATACGTTCTTAAATACGTCGGTCTAAAAATTCGGGCTTGGAAGGAGTGCGAAAGTAAAATGGAATCAAACAGCACCAGTTGCATTCTCACCAATATGATGAAAAACTAGTCATCAACTGTTGCTGGACGCATTAGGTGGGATTCAGCCGATGTATTGCGATAGCTTCCGCAATATTGAGAGCCT
>QNGE01005848.1:17741-38082 GCA_008508345.1 Paragonimus westermani
GGATACTTCAACCTTTTCTTGCTGACCCAAGGTTGTCCGATCCATCTGTGCCACTCTCGCATCACGCTTGTTCCGAAAGTTAATAATCCTTCATCTCCAACCGAGCTCAGACCAATCGCCGTATCTTCAACGTTGATTCGTTGTTTTCATAAGATATTGGCTGATCATTGTAACACGCGCTCGCATCTGCCCGCTCTTCAGTTTGCTTTCCTACATCATGACGGTTGCCTCGAGGCGACCTCACTGCTCCATGCGCTGCTTCGGAACTCATGCACGACCTCTTCAAGTCTGTGTGCGGCCTTTATCGACGTGTCCAAAGCATTTGACTCCATCTCGCAGGAATCTGTTATCAGATCGGCCCAAGCTTCCGGTGCCCCTCCACCTCTGACACATTACATCGCGGAATCTTATCGCAATGCTTCCGTCATGCTTGGCAGCACCGTCCTCCGGTCCAAGCGTGGCGTTCGCCAGGGTGACCCACTGTCCCCGCTTTTGTTTATCATGGCGATGAATGAGGTGTTAGCTCTTTCTCGGCCTGAGCTTGGCTACCAGTTCCACGATACACTGGTCAGTGGTTTTGCCTATGCCGACGATCTGATCCTCCTAGCTGAAAACCCCACGCGACTCTCCGAGAAGCTTGCAGCCGCCGCTAGTGCTCTGGAATTATCCGGGCTGCAGATCAACACGCGTAAAACGAAGCTTATGGTAATTCGCGGTAATCACAAACACAATATGACCATCATTTCCAATGAGTCCATCCAGTTCGGTCCGGATACTATCCGCTCATTAAGCGCCATTTACACGGTGACCTACCTAGGTATCCCGTTCACCTGGAAAGGTAAAGCATTCACTAATCACCGTCTGCTGCTTCGTACGATGCTGGTTGGAACAACCAGACCGCCCTTGAAGCCGCATTAACGCTTGGATCTGCTGATACAGCATTTGATTCCGAAGATGAATCACTCGTTGATACTGAGTCGATTGCACCGGAACACGCTCAAAGTAATGGACTGTACCATTCGCCAGTTAGTTCGGCAGTGGCTGCGCCTTCCCAAGGACACACCCATCAGCTACATCCACACCCCAATTCGTTTGGGTGTTCTGAGCATCCCGAGTTTATCCACCACTATCCCCATCTCGCGCAAATCCCGACTGGAGAGACTGCTCTTTATTCAATGTCCACTTCTGCGGAATGGGGTCAAAGACCATTCGCTTGGCTCTATCCTGAGGGAAGTAAACGTCCCGGTACGCGTCCAGGGTATAGTAGTGACGAGCAAGGAGGAAGCCCACGCTGCCTGGACCGATAAACTCTATCACTCGATAGATGGCTTTGGTCTTCGGGAAGTATCACGCTCTCCACTCTCCAATCGTTGGCTATTCAATCCAGACCGGATCTTCCCCAGGATTTTTATTCGTACTATCCAGCTTAGGTGTAGTCTGCTGCGGAACACGGTCCGAAATTTACAAGGTGACCGAAGCGGCCAGTCACTTCTCTGCCGTGGCAACTGCGATCAACCAGAAAGCTTCATTCACATTCTTCAATCATGCTGGATCACTCACGATGCGCGTTGTGCTCGACATAACCGCATGGCTAAAGACCTGGCAAGAAGACTGCGTAACTTGGGCATTACAGTCTTCGAGGAGCTGCGAGTACCAACGGCGAGCTCGTTCATCGAACCCGATGTGATCGCGGTTCGTGGCGGCGCTGCTGTGGTGCTTGATGTCAGTATAGTGGATGACTACTGGTGTCAACTTTTCTGGAGGGACAAGATTGCGAAATACGGCACCGACTCCTATAAGGCTGCCATTTTGTCCACCCTCCATACCATGAGCTGTGAGGTGAACTCTCTCACTCATTCACCTGTGATCATTTCCTTTCGCGGAATCATGTTCTCTTCTTCATGTAGCGCTATTCTTCGACTCGGATTGCCTTCTTATGCAGTCACAGATATATGTTTACTAACTGTTCTTGGTCCCCTGAAAACCTACGACACCAATATGCGGGGAACCTGGCGTTGACTGTTGCCACCTCCCTGACACTCGTCTCCCTAGGAAGGACATTCTGTCTCGATGCGTGAGCCTTAACTGTGACAACACCTTTGTGCCCTGAGGAGCCTGTAATTTTGTGGGGTTTACTCTGTGTAATATTTCACCTTCACCGAGTTTTATTTCTCCTATCCTGTGCCTCCACTTTTCTGCACACTGTTTGATACACACCCCTAACATGTTTTTTGTTTGATGTTTGAACTATTAACGCTTGCCATGCTTATGCGAGGACCTGTTAAATGTTCAATGTTGCCGACTACGCCGCACATAACATTTGACTGTGAGCTTGTTTCTGTATAATCCCCATTCCATTTCTCTTATTTCATATTGGTGTCGCCGCTTGTTCTTTCTCTGCAAGAAGCTGTGTAAATTGATCTTCAAAATAAACAATATAGTAGTTGTAGTGATACAACCGATCCCCGAATTCGAAAGGCATTTCGGTATATTTGTTAATGCATGTGTCGTGGTGCCTCCTAGTTCTGCCGACGTATCTTTTTCCGCTGACGCAATCAAAAGTGTACACAATAGTGGACTGGACGAATATCGGCGCAACGTCCATTTTCGGTGTAGTTGGAACACGGGTAGTTTCATTCGGGCGGCGTTGTATGTGCGTTTGGGTGCTGCTTCTAAACGGTCTTCGTCAAGGCTGAAACGTTATCACCTCTGAAAAGTAGAGTTAGACAGGCTTGCGAGGACAAGTAATGAGTGTAATTCACGAAAGTTGTAAAGTGGAATACTTCGGGATAAATCTTGCGGGGTAACAATTTTTAACCTGAGTCTCGTGTAATAATATCAGATGATCGTCCAACCCATCCTTTGTCACAATCCGTCGAACTCTGTGAAACAATTTCCTAACAAAGCCACACTTCCTGTAATTGTTACGAAGCTCTTGAAGTGCAGATATTGTCCTGTCCACGTTGACTTGCGATATATACGTCCGGACAATGATTCATCCTCGCGTCTTTTCAGCAAAAAATCTCGAAGTGATATTCCTTCGTTCTGTTCAAATTCAAAGGTGAAAATTGGTTGGTTATGCAAACTATTTAACAGCTGATGAAAAGCTGTTATTTACCAGTGGTCGTAAAAATGTAACAAAACTATCGTCTACGTATCGCTTATCAAACAACATGTTCCGAATTTCATTGGACACTGGATGTTCTAAGTGACCCATGTCAGCTAACACGGGTCCTAATGGACTATCTACTGCAGATTCATATCTCTCGGTGGAAAATGCCGTTGAACACTAAGTGAATATCGGGTGTACATATTTTCAGCAGCTTCGAAAGCTCACCGATGGAAACGCTAAGTGTCAACTTGTGCCCAGTAGCCTAATTACAAACGTCATTGATAACCTCGTCAAGGGGAGCATTTATGAATAGTGACTCAACATCAAAAGAAGTCATTACCTGGTGTTTGACTTGGATGTTGAAGATCAGTTCTACGAATTCAAAAGCGTCCTTCAGTCCGCACACGACAAATTTGGATCTCACAAGTTCAACTGGTGAACCAGTCGTGGGTAATATTGGTCATACAGGCACTGCAGGTTTGTATGTTTTAAGAAGTTCATACATCCTTGGCGTCACACTGCTTCTGGGTGATAGATTTTGAGGTTAGTTTGGTCAATCAGTCTTTTATGATGCGAGTTGTTGAGGACTCGTTTGATCTAGCGTTCAGCGTTCTGCACCGCATCCGTTTGCTCTTAGTCGATAATGAACTTTGAAATATCTGACAAAATAAACTACATTCTGATGATAAAGTCTGCATGGTTTTACGGAAATCACTTTAGAACCCTCATCCGGTTGTAAAATAATCAGTTCTCTATTTTTGCGAGGTTCTTTAGGTTGACGAATATGTTCCTCACTTAGCAGGTATTGCTGGTTGATAGGTGTTCGTTGGTGTTGATTGGCGTGGTCAACTAACTTAGATTCAAACCGAGCAGCAGCGTCCGTTGAGGTGGCTTCTAGTGACTTGAGCTGGTCATGTAGACATTCAAATTGCGTCTGCAAGTTAACCAGATGGATTTTTGCGGTGAGATAGTGAACTTCAACCCGACTGATAGCGATTCATTTTGGATTCTGTTTAAAACAATTTTGGAAAAATTCCTCTCATATCTGTCCAAATTGTTCCAGAGATTAGGCATCGTTTCCTCCGCAAACGGCGACAACGGGTTCTTCATCTGGTTCATGGTCACGTAGACACTGGCCTGCTTACAGTAATGGTAGAACTTGATATGACAGAATAAGCTTAACCGGTCAGCAGTGGACAAAAATAGGGATTGGGCGACTTGCAGGTTCATAATCTCTGGGCGTGAAGTTTGCAATCGTGTTTCAGCAATAAGTTTCAGGTCTTCATAAGTTGATCTTAGTTTGCCTCGTCGCAGTGACTTGAAATATCCCCTCGGATGTTGACCACTTTCAATCGTCATTCGCCAAATGCCTCATTTAACACATAGTCCCTAGCTAGTGTTCAGCGTAAAATTTTGCGTTGAACCACAATCGGTATGGGATAATCTTGTAATTATTTCCGATGGTACTTTATGATGGTTTCTTTTTTCTCAGACAGCCGTCTCAAAGCTTTTTCTCCGAGAAGCGGACTGTTCAGTTCGACTGTCAGTTTCAACATGTGCTACTAAGTTTCCTTACTACACGTAGCTCACTGGCAAAACCACGTCGGATTTCAGCTGTCACATTCCCACAGAATTTTCATTGGGTCCATTTAAAAAGGACACACTAGACTCGAGTTTCGCTCTCATTAGAGCTCGTCAGTAGTGCATGTCCTTGCCATAGCCAGGATTTGAACTCCGACGACGCGTTCATGGAGTAACCGTGAAGAAAAGATGCACATCAGTGATCTGTTTTTTCTTCTTCATCCATCCTTGCCAATTTTTGGCAGCTGACGTTATTTTTTATTATTTGGAAAGGTTTTTATCGATCAGCGGTTTCTAGTCGATAAACCCATTGTTTTTCTAACCGTAGTTCACTGATGTTGACAATAGGACCCAGCTAGATGCGTGGATTGCGAGAAATGACTTAAAACTATAGGTTCGGGAATCTACGCACTGATATTGTCACCTTGTTTGGTGATGAGACGTTTGTATAACAGCTCGACAAAAATTCGGAAACCTGAGTTACGATAGGGAACTACGAACATCATCACTATTCTTAACTATCACAGAAGAAAGTCTACATTGAACTGCCATTCAAGGGTGACGATTCTTCGCTTTGCACCGCGAACACCTAATCGCCTCTAGTAAACGAGCCTGTACTGCAGCGAAAATCCTAGTCGTTGACAAAACTCGCAAGCCAAGTTTACCTTCAGCGAAGGGAAAGCAACTTGTGGCGGCCAACCGGCACTGTATTTATCCACTTGTGTCAAAATTTGGAGGGCACATCAACAGAACCGACAGGTCCTGGAACTATCCGGAAATTGGTTCAGAGTGTGAATGTGCAGTCTAGATCCTTCGCTTCTGGACCATGCGAAAGTCTGGATTCATCTATCACCAGACAAATGTCGGCCACCCATCATCCAGTTAATTTCGAATCGACGTTCAGGATTACAAAGCGTTACCTTAATCCGCATCTCATAAGTTTTGCTGAAACGGTTGCGATTACACAACTCAAGCCAACACTAAGTACAAAAGCAATTGTGAACGTTAGACTTCCGTGGACCAAGTACCTTTGCGCTGTGTCCATCACTCCAGTGGCTGTTTCATTTCTTCATCCCAACTCACTGGTGTTATGCGTGTACATACATATATATATATGTATATAAATATACATACATATATACATATATATGTGCTGGCTATTGTTCTGTGATACTGAAGAGAAAGTGCGGAGTGGTGGCCTCTACCTGTATCCGTCATCTGATTGTTACCTCCAAACTTATGCGGAGAATCACTTGTTTCAAATTACAAATGAAAAAGTAGACACCGATCACGATAGGTAAGATAAACCTTAAACAAATATAATTTACATTAAAGTCGACTTCTGAATTGAATAAATCAGTGGGAGCTTCGTTTTTGTCAGTTCAAGTCGTTGATCTAATCGTGAACTTGAGGGTTGTAGTTGTAGGTGATCAGTGATATTCTGGCGAGGTTAGTAAGATACTATGCTTACTTATATGGGTTTATTATAACAAATGCAGAGATATTAAATTGACTTGCTGTGCTTCTTGTGGGAAATACACCATCAATAGAAGCGCTTTTGACCGTACACCTGGAGAAGGTCTGTAACGGTACACATACCCTAAAGCTTAAACGGATGTGTACGCTTGGTGATATTGATCACTATGAGAATGTTGCGCGGATTGTGTGTTACCTACCGTTTACGTCGTAAATCAGTTTATACTAATTACCGAGTGAGTGCACAGCAAGTTGCATACATCAAACTAGGACACTAAGAGAAACAGGCTTAATGTTCACATTCGCTGTGAGGGATCAAAGCCGGCCACTCGGAAAACAGCATCTTCAGAGGTACTTCATTAAGCTGTCGGTGTGAAACTGTGCAAATGCATCACTAGGGGCGATCTCGTGGTGGCCGTCATTTTTCCATTAAGTCTTTCTATTGCTGGCCGAATGTTAATAGTCACATAATCTTTATCCGCTCGTAAAACCCCGGTTCTTATTAAGATTAGCAAGCCATACTCGTATTCACCTCTTTTTGAGACAAACCGTTGATTTATTGAGTCCTAAATCGATATCATATTGGAGGCATGATTGGTGATACATTTGTCACAAAAGTTGTTACTAATGATACACATTGTAAATTCGATTTGAAGATTTCTTTTTCTCTGCTTGCCGGAGATTTCACCTCAGAGAAGAACAAAGCGTGTGAAAGAATAACATGAGCAGCAGCAATCTAATCTGGAATTTACAACACTCAGTAACTCGCTTGCCACTCTTATAACAATGGATGTTTGCGTTTAACAGCAGTTACCTTGTAAGCATTCTTATAGTGAACACCGTGGTGCAGTACATTTTCAAAACACAACTTTGAACATCTGGGAGTCAAATAAGTCCGAAAATCTCTCGTGATATCCAGTAATTCGTTAGTTAGGACGCAGGAAGCAGTAACCGTTTGTATAATCACAGAATCACCCACATTTGATAGTGGGTTTGAAAATCCGCCAAACACCACATCTGCTCTTCAGAAAGAACTCTTGGACCCAAATTTGGTTTCTCATAACACTCGTCAGTAGAATGACTTCGCCACGACCCAGATTTGAACTCTGGTCATCGTGCGCGAGGGTAGTCATGTTGACTACTTCACCAATGGACTCACAATAGGTGCTACCAAATTATCATATCGAAACAGTCATTTGGATGAGGTCTGATCGTTAAGTACCTGTTAGTGTCAACCGGACGGTTGTCGTATCTGTTTTCAGACCACTGAAATTTGTCCAAGAATACATGCCATTAACGACTATTAACGAGATTGAAACTAAAGTCCAGTGATCCTTTTTTGAAATTCTCTCCAAATGAGCAAGCGACCGTCAACCAACTGAGCAAATCAACGTCGCTCAGATGCTTTTCACTCTTCAGATTAACACAGATATTAATTCCGAAAAGTCCGTGAAATGGATATGACCTATTTTGCGTTAAAACGAGAGAAGGATCAAAGTGCTCTTAATCTGTCACACATTTGTGAGTTGGGTAACGCAGTAGATCCATTACAATTAGTCCGTCAAATGCACGTGGGTGGGTTTTCCACTTACTGTTCCTCGTAATGAATTTGTCGTAAAAACAATTTTGTTTGACGAAGGTGCTCTTACTAACTGCAAACTAATTAGTTCTACCTCCACTCTATCATATAGAGTGCTTTTAATTAACCCAACATTCTTCTTCCTGAACAGTTCATAGAAACCTCAATTTTTCTGGCTTACCAATATCGTCAATATTATCTGATAGGTTTTCAAAATGGACCAGACGTTCCACAACTACTTTCGTCACATTCAAAGAAACGACTCTGAGATGCCCTTGAGTGTTAGATATAATATGCTAAAACTTATCACACCGTTGTAAATTTCTTTCGATGGTGACAGATTCAATGAGCCGAAACGGAGGACGTACATCTGAGTCCGAGCCAAATAACTGATCCAAAAGACATGGAAATTTACGCGACCGTCAGTGCAGTTACATATCAACGTCTGACAACCGCTTACATTGGGTTGCATTTTTCGCTCGCAGTAAACCTATATGTTTAGACCAGCAGGTTTTTGTTTTAGCTACAGTTTCTCAGGTGTACATAGAATCTTCTGACCGTTTCTGTGTTGAAGAGAGCGCACCGGGTACTACTGAATTAACCCCGAGTAAGAAGTACTGAAAGCACCATATGTATATCCGGTGTGAACTCGGGAATATTGAATTCCCTGTAACCATTTCAAAAGAATGTAAAAAGGATATCGACCCCAAATTAAGCATCATCGAATTGTCATCTTTAAACACTGGGCTGCATTCGCTTATAAGTGACATTCACTTTGTCCGATCACTTCGACAAGAAACACAGTAACTGCTCTGTCAACTCCAGTTAATAACATCATGATTAGAACATCTCTGTAAGTTAATTCGTAGAACTCACTGAACCTGTTTAGTGACGACTCACTGCTGATGAGTAGTAGGGGATTTTGTGTAAGATGAATTGACCAGAACTCCCAGTCGGTCAAGCGTTTCACATTCCCACAGGATTTTTCAGCTAGTCTTTTCAAAAAGAGCCGGCCTACTTGTGTCGAAATGGTCACTACCGACGTTCTTCGACAAGGGCGGTGCTGCAATATATTGTCATATCTTAGCAATTATTTCACTCACATCAGTGAGAAATCTAACATACTGATTATATATGTCAGAAAAATACGGGCAAACGGTGATTAGACACGCAAGTAATCACACCAGTCTTATTGTGAACACCGTGGTAACCCAATGGGTTCCCTCATCCAAATACTCAAGTAAACTTTGTTATCAAATCACAGCGCTAAAAAATATAACAGAACTCACGCAGCGTAGCCCGAACTGGCGAGTCACTTAAAACCGTTCGAAAGAGGGATATGGGTACACATATTTTTCACTTTAAACAAGATTTTCTGGTAAACAAATTGATGTACAAACTGGATTTGAATATATGTCGAAGGTAGTTGGGATCGCACTCGTGATTTGTTCAGATCGTTAAAGAACCAAATCTCCATAATCGTGAACGCTGTTCGTCTAGCCACGTTGTTCCTCACGAAAGGTTCTTTTGAGCCAAGACGGAGAATAGTGACGAACAATTGTTTTCGATAATTCATCATCATGTCAGAACGGTTACGCACGTAGGTGGCGAAAGGAACTTTAGCAGTTTCAGTGGGTCAGGTTTGATGGTATAAAAATTCTAGGTATGTGTGAGTTAACCAATCAAACAACCATTTTTTCAAAATAATGATGATTAGTTTGTAGTTCTGCACTGTTTTAAGGAGCTAAGTATCAGAGTTTGGGTGGAAATACCGACCTTGGCCATGAAAACTGCAGTGCTAGCAAAAATTCTTTCTGAACTGAGAATCGGATTGCGTAATCAAATGGCAGTCGATTCACTGGTGACCAACATATGTTGTCTGACCAATTTGGGCCTGGCCTGTGGGTGGTCAACTCAGCTACCAGTGTCGACTAAATGTGTGACGACTGCACCGTGGATCGGTTTGGCACGAACAGATCCGAGCTACTTTGGATGATCGGTTTGGACAAATGCCTCCATACTCTGCCCTACAACAGCAACATAATGACCATACAAACATGGATAAATCGATGACAGGAAGTTTATCTTCAAGATTCGTTGCCAGTAGAATGAAGTGGTCATCCAATTCAGTAGAGTTGCTCTCAGGAATGTGCACCCGAGTGTCTGTTTCAGAACCGTTTTTAACTGAACGGTGGACGAAAGTATTCCTTTCCTTTACGATGATAATCCGACACTGACTCAGTGTCATTTTCCGGGTTACGCAACTAGCTGGACAACCGTAACGCGTTAGCTGCTGCCATTAGTTCCTAGTGTGTCTGCGGGGGGAATTTTCATTGCTATACTTTTTAACAGCAGATGAAATTTCAGTTCTGTTTCCTGGACAACACTGTTGAGAGTTGTAGACTAAAATTTGTACACTTCTGCGTCCACGTTACCGGAATAGTTCAAACTACTATCTGAGTGTGTTCTCAGGCCTACATACGAAAAATAGAAACAAGTTTTTTTTGACTTCACTCAGGACTAACCTTGATAGAATAATGAGCCTGAGTTAACAGATGAAGGGGAACAAGTAAATCAAGGCGTCTACACACCGTCAGTAGAAGGGCACATCGCTGGCAGACTGACTTAATTGGCAATGCCCTCGTTTGTTTGTGATGATCTCCGCTGGTAGTGGACCTAATTAGGACCCCGATGCGACTAAATTACTCTGAGTGTGTATTGTTAAATATGTACGGAATGCTAAGCGTACACCTATCATTGTGTACCAGTTCGCTTAGGAGTGAGGTGATGGTTACACAGACAGAACAGACCGAAAACTATTTTAGTGAATGACAGAACACCTCACGAAGTAATTGAAACGTCTGTCGATGTGTCAGTCTCAGGTAGGCTTGAAATCCTCAACCAACTGGGGCCAATCGCCTCATAAAAGCGGGTCACTAGAGTGATTACTGATGAGTAGTCGGGGATTTGGTTTATTTTCAAGTTGACCATCACTCACATTTGATCGCAGCGTTCGCATTCAGATAGACTTTCCAGTCAGCCTCTTTCAAAAAGAAGCACTAGAGTGACCAAATTATTCTATTCATGATACTAATGCGAATATGGGCTCGGAGTTATTGTCCTTCAGAAAAGCTTCGCTTATTTGCGATGATCAGCCAATGTTGTGTGTACAAACGTGACTGCGACAATCTATTGAGTTATGGTGGTCTTGAGCGAACTATACGTGTGATTTTGCGCGTCTACAGTCACTATTTAATCCTATTTTCCTGACAAATTTACTCTTCTTATGTTAACAGTGTGACTGACGGGAACAAATAAACTCGCGCTACGTCCTGTTTATGCCCTGATGAAATTTGAGTCCGGAAGGTTCGGGCAAAGGTCACAGGGTCATCTTCAAATGAGACACCGGGACAGTTCTCTAGCCTTCAGTATATAAGTTTGTGAGTCGTGCAAACATCCTATCTTGGGTTCCATGGCTGAGTTTATCGATTCATTGCGAGTGTGGAGCCTAAATGAAAAATCTCGATAATCACATTTGCGATCTAATTTTGACTTCATCCAGTCTCCAGTTTGTCACATCCGTTCTGGAGCCAACTCACAACCGGCTCCGTGTTTTAGTAGATTGAAATATGTATATCTGTCTTCCAGCGTCGTAAACAACGCGTTATCAATATCGTGCGAATTTTGACAGACGAGTTAGCATTACATCAGATTGTTTCGAAAATCGGTGAGTTCGTCAATTTCGAATGCTTCACTACAAATTGCCACTCATGTTTCGCTGAGTTCGTTCCCTTATAGATATTTCCATTGTTCTTGAGGTACGTGTCAACAACCGTTTTCCCCAGTTCGCCTATTAGTTTACCCGGCTATATAACATATATATTCAGTTAGGTCAATCGATTAGTTTTAGTTGCTCATAGCCACCTTATCACCAACCCATAAGGTAATCAACAGATCATCAGCTATGTAAACTATTCAAACAGCACGTCTTACAGTCAACCCCTGGCTATTGTTGACGCAATGGACGAATTGGCGATGGGGCCTTAAATGACCTAGGATAGCAATATTAAAGGGAGAGCAAGTCATAGACAGTGCTCTAATGGTGGAGTGTGATACTGGCGTCGCCTGTCTTGGTCTTCTTATGTTCTGTGAGATGTTTAACCTGGGACCATGTTCCTGGTTGATGTCAGTGTAAAGTTAACGTGTTTTCGCCTACAGCGGATGAGATATCGTGACCACACAGTCCACAGCTCCGTTCCACCAACTGCGTCTCTATGGTCGTTTATGGGCAGCGTTCGTTGATCCTCAATTCAGATCGTCGACAGACATTTCATTAGGCGTTTGCAGTCGTCATGGCAC
The DNA here is from genome assembly GCA_008508345.1 of Paragonimus westermani. Lineage (NCBI taxonomy): Eukaryota > Metazoa > Platyhelminthes > Trematoda > Plagiorchiida > Troglotrematidae > Paragonimus > Paragonimus westermani. Next base: position 29,849 of record QNGE01005848.1, read on the forward strand.
ATTTTATCATCAGCAACGTTGATTTTCTCTAGCGTTTTAACCACGTGGCGTGCTAATCAATTCTACCACTATACGAAGCATACCCAGCACGCACCGAGCAGTTACGGACATAACATCAATATTCCCTAAATCTGCGGCTCCTAGACACTTTGTGAACCTACTCGATGCGTTCTGACGATTCAGTCGCGCATCCAGCGAAATTCCATCGATGTTATTTACTGTCACGCATCATACCCTCACCATGGGATCTTCCATCTCTGCACTACCCCATCGGGTGTCTTTCGACAAGCCAGAACTCTCTGAAGCAGAGTGTGAACACATGTTCGAGTTCGGTGGAACACGCCCTTTTGACAGTCCATGGGCCTCACCGACGCATCTGCTTCACAGAAGGTCAGGTGACTGACACCCTTGGGGTGATTGCCACGGGCCTCTGAACAAACTTATCATCCCTCACAAGCATACCACCCTGCACGCGCAAGATTTAACTGCTTGCTAACGTGGATAAAACCAATTTTGTCAGCAGAGGTTTGGTACGGTAACAGTGAAGGATATGTCTATAACTATGGTCATTTTCCGCTTTGACCAAGCGGCGAACATATCAATACCAAAACTGTCATATGTGTTTTTGAATTTGTCCATTTGATATACGTCTCACTGGCGCGGTGAGTCCACACTAATGTCACAGTACACACCGCCAAATGCACAATAGATAAAGTTTTTGGCCTACCAGGTCCCAGAAAACGGGATAATTGCGTTTACTGATATGATAAGAGCAATCGGCGAATACCGAGACTCGAGGTCTTTAAGCGAGTTCATCGTGTTGGTGGTCAGGTTAATTACTACAAGCGTTTCATAGTTCACTGTGCGAATAAGATATAGTCAACGACCGATAAGCTCCGTGGAGATGAACGTGAATCCCAGTCAGCAGAATCTGCACGCTCTAAGATGAGAACGTTTACTTGATTTTCCATCCTCACCTTCATACCGACGGGTCACTGTCCAATGTAACAAAGACATCCAACAGTTTTTGGCGTCAAGGTACAACAGTCTGTTGCTAATAATTGGCAATCCTTATATTTCTTCAACCGTATGCAACTTGAAGAATCTCGCTATAGCATATCTGGGACGGAGTTGGTGAGAATTTGTCAGGGAATTCGCTACCTACTTCAGTGTTTACAATTTACAATGTTCACAAAACGTTAATCTAGTTTATTCACCCCCCGATGGGCATCTGCGCAGGGGTAGTTGAATGTGTGAAATTTATCTGACAATTTACAAATGACATGTGATTCATCTTGGAAATCGAAACATTGCCACATAAGCTCGTTCATGCATTCATACGATCAGCGCATCTACTGATAAAGACGTTGCGTTGGTGTCCAGGACTGGCGAATAAACGAGGAGTTTCACCGAAGAAGCTCTCTCACAAATCGAACTGCTACAATGACGTTTTCAAGAAGAACACTATTGACACTTTCCAGGCAAACCACTCCAGGTTATGTCTGCATCTTTTCGCCTGATAGTGTTTTGTGTACTATACGGTTGATCTCACACTGATATTCGGGTCTCAGTTAGGTTTTCCATTACAGTTTTTCAACGATTTAAACTTACCCGTGATGTTTGCGGTTGACACCACTAGTGCTTACCACGAAAACGTTCTGAAGTCCATTTCCCCAATCTTGACGCTCGTTTTCATAGCGTGCTCGCCGATGTGGCGGTTCATCTGCCAAATTTAAATGACTGGATTTATTTTACTGACGTGTGTTGACTGCTCCATAGATGACTAACCTTCACATGTCAACCCAGTTACACCTTAGAAACAGTAGCGAGCGCGCTTCTGAGATGATGGATGACCTACCTTGGTTGTTCAGTGGTTGCGACTAAGTGTTGTGTATCAGGCCTTGAAAAATATCTTGCCACACATCTATATAGTGGCTCACCATCTAACAATGAATGAGGTGGTTGGACGCTTTCATGGTCAACTTAAAGAAGCTTCTAGTCTGCACGTTAGTCTTTTATGGAAAGTAACACTTCTACTAGTACCCTGATACCTACATGACACGGGTAAGAGAGATTTAATTATCATTGCAGCTGAGCTAGCTTTCCGTTGAACTCTTAGGTGAACTCATGCTAATTACATCATTAGCAGAATACGGTTAGAGCATTTTTTATGATGTCTTGGTACTGTGCAACTGTATACCTGTTCTGTGGCCTGTGCCAACTCGTAAGCAAACGCTGATTGTGCGCACGCAGAATAGACTGTCTTTCTGAACTCAAATCTTTATGCCTAATGATTATCTGTGCCAACCTGTGCAATGCCTCCACCTTGGTATCAGTCGCATCCACATGGGTGCTACGGATAACTTAACTGTGAGCAGGAACAATGAATGTGAGATATTTCTTATTGACAAACTAAAACCAAAGTGGTGGGAATATTATCAACCATAGTCTCTCAGCCAACAATAAACATTCCTTATCTAAAATCCCGTGTGTGAACAAGAGACGGTCCCTTTGATGTGGTTAATGGCAAGCCGGTCCCCCGATTTCCGCTCCCTCCATCCCCAGGTGCAATCGCTTCTGGGGAGCGCTCCACGAACTCGTGAATTTTGCACAATATGTTGGCATACCTCTCTGGGATGACGTTCATACTAAACTATAAGTGTACTTTCGTACTCAGAGTTGTGTCCATTTACAGACGTATGAGTTTTTGGTTATTTTCTGCTCAGACATAAACGGAAAATAAGACAAAAATGTATTCACTTTTGTCTCTCTACTTACTCCCGACCTTTGAGTTGTTGCCTTTATGGACATACATGACTTTGGTTCCCCTTGCTTGTACTCGCAATCCTGCTTTCATGAATTAATCAGTGCGTTGACAGTTCAACAACCTAAGCAGCCTTTCTCAAGTGTATGTCTACTCGCGTGTTAACGAGTCTTTTTCTCGAGTTCTGTAACATGTGCACGTGCAAGCACCAGGAAAAAATGTATCAACGCACACACTATCGAGTCCGGCATGAACTGTCGGTAAACATATTACTGTTAGAGAAACACAGCGACACGATAAGTAATTCTTTTCCACCTGTCGAACTAGTGCTCTACTGTCTTCTTCATTACAGACAATGCCATTATGGTGTGGGCAGAGGCAGCTCTTAATTACCCATCGCACAAAGTTAGACAAACCTATCCCCTATTCTCTCAATAGATTTTAATGAAGGGCAGCCTGCTGCAATAGAGGAGAGGCGCACAAAAGATTTAGTGGTCCAGATAAAAGAACCTGTTTTGATGCAACATTCCCTGTCATTACTCTATTCAAGTATCTTTTTGTAACTTTGATATTAAGCAGGACTATATTTTTTCTCTCCCTTCTTTGAATAACAAAGGCACGTACAATGCTTGCTAACCTTCGGGGAGGACAGCTAGAGAGCGGCTGAAAGAAATAACTTCTTTTTAAAGTCACGCTTAATTGTACCTTTCAGCTGCTTTTAATTCTCAACCGATTTTCATTTCAATCAAGCTGTTAGTTTGCCGTTACTCGACCGGAGCTTACATCAAAACTCGTCGCGTTCTTGGCTAGCTCGACGTATTTTCATTGCAAACTCTATTTTTAAGGATGGCTAACAATACACCTGGTTAACCTGTTGAATGTTTTTCAGGGTAGTTTATAGTTTGGTAGTGAGAATCGGAAAATTTGTTGGAGTTTTGTTGGGCTACTCAAACAAGAATCTGAAACAGTACATTCCCTTCAGAAGTTTGAACAAAACCGTTAGAACACGAAAACTGGCAGATGTAAGCATTTCGTATGGACTCGTCAGTACCAAATTTACAATAACATGAAAGGGGTGAATTCGATTAAACGAACATTCAGCGCAGCGGAACTCTGTGTATTAGCCCGGACCCAGAAACTGCCTATCCCTTCAATCAAAGGAGATCAGCCTATCGGTGCCACGTGACATCGTATCTACCAATTTACATGTAACTGCAGTGAAAGTTACATAGGCAGAACGGAGAGGTGCTTGATCTTCAGAGTGAAGGAACATTTGCCTAAATGGGCGCAGAGCTCCGTATTACAGAAGAACAACAATGTGATTGAAACACGCAAGCAAGCAGTCGCAAGACACGTCCTGACCACTGGTCACGTTATCGACTCAATTTGTGCATTCAGAATCCTATTGCGTCACTCGAATCCAAGGTTCTTGCGGTTTGCTGAGGCGGTCGCAATCAATCGACTGAAGCCGACCTTGTGTGTTCAGAAACAATTGCTCGTAAACTTGACCCTTCCTTGGACTTAGTGAACTTTCCTAAACCATAAATTGACTATCCTTTCTGCTCCCCTAACTGCTTGATATAAAAAACCTGTTTCATGTTATTGCAAATTTGGTACTGATGAGTCAATACGAAATGCTTGCATCTGCCAATTTTCGTATTCTGACGGTTTTGTTCAAACAAGAATCATTAGTTGGCAAGTTCGGTCGAAATAATTTTAGCTCAGAGTCTGACAGGTTTGCGCAACCAATCCACATCAGTAGTTCGCCTGTCTATTGATTCTTACCATGGACCTGTTCCATAATATCTCTGTGTAGATCACGGGCTGTAAATTGGAACATATTCACTGTTAGTTAAAAATGTACTGGGTTTAAAACTAAAACCACGTGATAGATCTTTAGCAGATGCTCAATTTGTAATAACAAGGTGAACGGAAAAGGTCTTACCATCTTCTTTCTTAGCCTAAAAGGTTTCGACAGAGTAGTTCAATTATCCTTCAGAAAATATCTTCCACTATTGACTTAAACTACTTACGGGCCATTTTTTTGCGAATACCGAATCCTAAGTTGTGCGAACAGTTTATCCACCTCGCTGTACATACATACTTTTCCCGGATATCTCGGTGGAACCAAAAACTCTCATTCACACTGAAAATTGTGGAGTACGTACTTTTACGGTCTCCTAGCTATTTTGCAGACCAACCTTTATGGTGTTTGGAGTGAAGATTAATAAAATGACGGCACCTCCGTTTTCAGAAAAAATGGAATCAGGGGACCGCAGTATCTCTTCCCGATCGCTTCGTGGGAACCACTCTTTCCAGGGTTTTTACTGCCATGGGTTTTTCAATTTTGTTGATGCGTGCCAAATTAGCAATTTCAAACCATCCTGGTTTAATTCTCACCGGTGCCTCTGGTCAGCTGGCTTTCTATCATAAATTTAAGTGAAGAGCTTATCTAACATGAATTGCAAACAGAACATTTCATACACAATTCATATGTTTTCAAAAGTCGTCATTACTTGAATAATACTAAGTTCATCCTCAGTGTGTATTCTAATCGAAATCTGTTGAACTGTATACTGCTTGAACATGGAAACTATGAAGAGATTTGCGATGCGTTCAACTGCCTGGCATTACCACAATTTCGACACTATTGATAGGCAGTGTGGCAAATTTGATATTTGTTTTGGTGGAGGCTCGTCGTGAAAAACCTGGGCTTCAACTGGAATCGAACAATCGACAGAAACAGCGTGCTGGAAGGCGGCCACCGGTCTATCAGCTAAGCCAGGAAGCCATGATGGAAGCTCAAGAGTTTCAGGTTTGGACTCAGTGTCATATGAAATTCAACAAACGATCTAACGTTTTGATTGCTCAAGCAGACTTTCACAATCCACGCTGGAATCCAACAACGTCACCAACCAGCATCGCAGTCGTATTACTGAGAAGTATTGTGGCAGATTCGATAATTCCTCGACAGTGAATTGTGTGAAATCGGCAAAATGTATTTTCAATTATTAAAATCTTTAAGGTACAACCTTTAACTGTACATGTAAATTCTAACACCAGTTACATCGCGTAAATTTGCTACTTTCACGCCACCGAATCGACCGATCGAGTTTATTCCAAAGCTGTAAACACCGAAGGCGAATTTCACCATGGGGTCAATAGTGTTCCGTCTGGTTTGCAAGATGTGTGTGACATTACAACTAAACTTATGGCGATCCTATCAGGTACGCCTGAATTGGCGACACCATGCACGCATCACAGAGTTGCTTTGTGTCATTATACTGGGGACAGTCCCAATGTCTATCATTTGCGAAACGAACAAAATCATCCAACATATATCATTGTCCTTTTAGATTGATGGTGATAACTGTCTACACTGGCCAACTGCGATTGACTACGACGTTCACATCACATTGTTAATCGATCATCCATAAACTGAGTGACGTGCGGGATTTTGCCAGATATTGGAAACCAAATACGTCTATTAAGGTCTTACGAATTTGGCGGGGATAAAAAGTAAATCATTATTCCTTGTTAGAACATAGATTATCGGTCAGTCTGATTACCGAAAACTGATGAAGTGCCAGATTCACGTACATCAGACATATTTGTGTATTGTTTAGTAAAGGTCCGGGGGTATGAATTATCACAAGTTGGACAGTACACCCAGTCGATCACAGCCTTCGCATTCAGATATGCTTTTCGGTTGACCCACTTGGAACTTCCATTGAACGATGAAACCATGCTCAGTTAGTTCATTGTAGCTAATGGCTTGAACCGAACGGAGAAGGCTCGATCGCTCGGTTAGCGATGGTAATGAACGGAGCGATTCTGTTCGCTCTCTTTTCGAAGTGGTCGGCAGGCTGAGCACTGTTCGCACGAGGTCGCGGTTGAGCGTTTGAACTCAATTAATCGGTCATGCCTATTTTCGGGTTACTGGTGTTACGGTTCACACGTCAGTCTGAGAAACACAGGGGCCGGATTGCATGTGTCGATCCGGACAAGGATTTGCCTCGCTGATGAGCCTTATTACGAGGGAAACTGGAGTGGAGTGTTTGGTTTTCGAGGTGGGTCAGGCGGGAAGCCTATCTGAATGCGAACGTTGTGATCAAGTTCACGTAGTTTTCAATGTGAAACATCTGTATACGATGCCAATCCCTCCCATTCACTATTGCGTTCTTCCTGTGTTAATTGGGTTAGATGACAGATGGCAGTCTGGTGGTCAGTGCGTGATTGTGGCCCGAGTTATGAAAGATGCGACATCAAGGATCGTTTTTGCACGATGCCCGTGACTCGCAGCTGGGAGAGCAAGCGCGGTTAGTTGAAGGTGTTGTGGGTCCTGGCGATGAGTGATATTGGTGTTTGTACGTTCGTTTAGTGCTTTCCAACTTTGTGCACAAGACGAGACTCCGCCGCATTTGGTTTGGAAAGTGGCCGACAGATCATATTCAGGTGAGTGCANTTCACGGTGTCGATCGACTTGCAGTGTCATTGAAGGAGTGGTCAACTACTGTAGAAAGGCAAAATATCACGATATGCTAACAGTTCATTCACTATTTTCAATCGTGAACGTAACACACTCGATTATCCAAGGTATGTGGGTAACTCGGTTGTACTTGACTGTCCAAACAAAAGAATGAAAATGTTACATAATTTAGACACACTCGTAGGCCTCGCATTCGTTTCATCAGGGCCAACTTCCAGAGATTAGGAAGTATAAAATCAAATTGTAATTGCTCTGTACAGAGCATTCTTCGATCATTGACAAGATGTGGGTTTACGATCGTGACCCGATCGTTTCACCGTTCATCACCCGCATAGGGCATTGTTCGGCATTAGAAACAAAGCTAGTGCAGTGGTCTTCGGTGAAGTTGTACGTAGCAGAAATTGTGATGAATTTTCAAGCCGGAGGTGCGGGTGCTCCAACTCTCGGCGGAACACATCGGCGGTGCAACCAGCTACGTCCAAAAGCACATAACGAGCGGGTCGAAGACAGCATGGGCGACCGGATGAGCCATTGCTCAACTGGATCGGACTAGCGGGCGAGGCATGATAGGCAAAATGGGATGAATAACCAGATCGGGGACACAATTAATCCAACATCTACGGGAATATCTCCATGTGGTTGTAGAATACAGCCAGAGGCCATGGTGGATGGATTGCGGGCAGCATGAGCGACCGGACCAGCTACCGCCCAACGAGATCGGTCCAATGGACGAGGAACGGCAGACGAAGAACACCCTGACAAGAGGCGTCGGACACACAAACCGGGTCGAAGTGTGAGCGGAAACCGGGGTTGCTATGGTCGAAACTGATGACTCATAAACAGGAGCACACGCGTAGCATGGTAACCAGCGTATTGGACAACAAAGATTGTGCTTTATTGGACGCCTTTTTCGCTACACAGTGACTACTCTTTCCAAGACCCGCATTCTCCACTCCTGTTGACTTTGCACACCCTGGGGAT
>QNGE01005849.1:0-19285 GCA_008508345.1 Paragonimus westermani
TCTACAACATCTGTAGTCTGAAAAACAACAATTTATCATAACGATTGATTAAATAACCATTACCGTTTTAAAGTTTTCGTTTGCAGTGTATAGTGTACGCATTTGTACGCCGCAATTCTAATCGGGCAGCCTAGGGGCAGGTCTACTCCTCTGTGCTTCTTAGCACTTGCAACTGTCTGCGAAGTGTTAATGAAGAAGCTCGTACAAGTTTCCCGTTGCAATCTGCGCAAGCCTCCCACATACTCTTCAAACTTTTGATACTTCAATTTTACTGTCCTTCTAAAGATGCCCTCATCGTTCACCGACATGTTAATTCAACGTACTAAAGTGACTTACCGATAATGGGCCATTTAAACACTATGTTTCGTCCGATATTATGACGTATGATGTTTTTTAGATCTGACTTGGAAATATCACTCGTACCATTTTACTAAAACTTCAGATTACATTCATTCTATTGAAGTTGTCGATGTTTTCGTGTACGAAAAGATACGCGCTCTCATTGTCGCCTGGCGCACTTTTGAGTGCCACCGAGTGGACTGAAGCCCACCTCGCGCTCCTTTTCTCACTTCTCTTGTTTGCTGCCGTTGGTCCCAGATTAGGCTGGAACTAACTGCTTATCATATTTTCTAACGTTGCTGGAAACATACGGTGTGTTTTCATACTCTGACGCGTTATTTAGTTCGATGCCTGATGGAATTACATTTCGACCGCTGTTCAGGAAAAGCATTTTAAATTGTTAATGGACGAGGGTCGAGCTCATACTCACTTGTCCAGTACACCATACCGCTTGGTTCTGGTCAAAAGAAATCGCAAGAGGACATGATACGAACACATGACAGAGCTCCGAATCACACACACACACATTGGAAGCCCTTGGGTATGATAATTAATTCTTATCCCTACGAACGCGGGAGACAGGTTCGCTGACAGTGATCCCCGCAGGTTGAACACAATGGGTGTTTGTAATAAGTAGTTCATCCATCCGCACAAGATCGCACTGCCCCCATTTTTAGAGAAACCGTTCCTCAGTATGAAGAACCAGTGCGCGCAAAACATCAGATTCGGATGACCAAAGTTGTCCCACACCTCTTTACTTCAATTGGGCTTTCATCATTTTCTTCAAATGTCACCTAGTTTAAACATCGCAGATCAAAATATTCAATCTTTCGCGAATGAAGTCACAAGTGTTACCTGGGTGATGTGGTAACCAGATGGTGGACTGAAGATTTAACTGGTCTGTCTGACTTATGATCTAAAAAATAGTTGAAGAACTTACTGTTAAATATTGTGCCTTGATTATCAAAAACCTTCGGATGATATGTGCCGTCCGACTGTTCGCTTGCCTGTCAGGTCACTGTATGACGGGACAGAGAAACCACACGCCTCTAATTTCATCGCTGATCGACAGCTAACCTCTAACGCTCTTGGATATCGTTTAGCGTCGGTGCCGCTTACAGTGTTATGTCAGATCATTTTCACATTCTGTGTAATAAATGTTCGGTTCCTGTTTTTAGCGACCTTTTGCACGTTGCGCCTGGTTTCTTGAGTATTGGAAAACAGCGACTTGGAGAGTCATGCACCAAACTGTGACCTGATCTGACCCAAAATTTCACGTCCGGACACAATAATTTCAGTCATAAACGGTAAATTTTTCGGGAGCTAATATTTCTTCTTTTTAAAATGGAGTTTGGTTATCCGTGCTTTGCACGTTCATACCCCTAGTTGCTTACACACAGAATCCATTTTTCAGACTATTTCATGCTCAGACCTTCAGAAACGAACAAACATTGGTCCTCCTCGTCACCCAACCATATACGCATACCTTCCTAATTTATTTGATACATTGACAGTTCAATAACTGCAAAAGTGACAGTCATGTTTATGTCCCCTGCATGATAACGGCTCATTTTCTGAATTATATTGTGTTTAAACAGGTACATACAGAAGAGACAGGGGAAAACAACACTCAAAGCTCACAGTCTACCAGGAAGAGTTTGATTTTCAGAATACTAGTAGTAAACGCATGTGTTTCAGCTCAGTGTGTGATTTAATCTTCCTCACGCAATTATTTCACCACGTTTCCAATTTTACATTGAACAAGCGTACCCTTCTGCGATGTCTGTTAATTTTAGGGTTGGACAGCCTGTTGCAGAAAGAAGCAAAAACACTTGTAGTAGGCAAGTGGATATGCACACAACTACTATCAACTAACAATTTGGAATGCAGTTCCTGAAGAGCAGTACATATGTAGAACTAACAGGCATCCAAATGAGAGGTCGCGGCAGGGTTTGGGAACAAATGGTATATTTCCGGCAATTTGAAAATAAGGTAAATATTTAGCTTGAGCTTAGTCTAAGACCAATAGCAGTAGCCACGAGGGAAATGGAAAAGAATGCCAAGTGGGTTTCAGCTCACTCGGCGACGTTCAGAAATATGTCAAGCGAAAAATTCCTAGAGTTCTCAAGTTCACTGAACAACGCTCGGAAAGACGCAAACGAAGCGACCCTAAGGAATAGAATAATGGACGAGTGGCACTGAGTTCACATCGGGCTTCCTATAACAAACACAGACAGCGGTATGTGCAGAACAGACAAGCGAGGAAACAGGATATTTGAGAAAGTCACAGGAGCGGTTGGGCAATACATACTAACTAATTTAGGGTAAGAATCCGGCTGCCTCAGTAGCACGTTCCATATGATCCTTCCACTAAAACTAGAAACTTATTCTATGAATTTCCTTATGTCATGAAGTACAGCAGGTATCATCCTGATAACCTAGATCACTAAGGGGGAGAAAAGTGTACTTTCTTTCACTAAATTGATAAAGACAAGTGTGCATTTCAGTAGTCCTCTGGGAGGAATCTACGTGGACGTTCTAATAAATAATCCGCTTGATGGTCGCTGTTCGTTGTTTCATCTAGTTACCCCCAGATGCTCATAGCAGTTTTGCAGAAGTCAACTAGCGGAAACTTCCTTTTTCAGCACATGGAGCATTTGAATATGATATGGACTAGATGACATACTGACACAAAAAACCAATGTATGTAGACAGTTTTCAACTAAATGTAGAACAAAAGGTGAGTAGAGCTTTGGTGCAATGTACTGTCAACAGACTGGTGCTGGATTGTGGATAGTGTCTGTGCTATTGGACATTTAAACAATATTGATTAATAGTATTTAAAGGATGATGTGCAAAATACGTTACGCACTGTAACTGGGTTTGTGGGGGTGCGATAACTTGTAAGACTTAAAAAACACTCAGAAGACTACTGAATTATCTAGAGCGATAAATAAGCTACGCAGCGGAATGTTGTTCACGAAAACATCACACATTTGGGTTCGTATTGTCCACTGTTTCATTTACGCTTTCTCCCACTTTGACCAAATCAATTGCGATCATAGATTGAAGATACCACAGTAATTCTTCTGTCATCGTAGTGAACTGATTCAACTTGCAAGTCAGTCTTTGCTCCGACTCCTCGATTATGCGTCCACGTGGTTTCGGTCTCATTCCATTCACCAGACTATTTCCCCATTTAGTCTGACTCAGGCGAGTCCATTGCAGTATTAACGCAAAAGCATATTTCGGCAATTCGTATACGTCCGATTGCAAAGCAGAGTCTTTCTTCACATGTTGGATGCTGTCCTCCAAAATTGCTATAAACATACTGACTAGCACGAAGATCACGAAAAATGTGAATGCTGCGAACAGCAGTGGACCCAATATCACCTCCATTTTGTACATCCTGGTCATGTCCGCTTTGCCAAGCATGATTTGGAAAGCGGATTCAATGCAGCTAATGACTGTACGGAAGTCTTCCAGGCTGTCGTTGTAAAGAAAATAGAACGTAAGCACAAAACCCATAAACATAAGAGAGAATGCTACGAAGAAATATTTCATGTCTTGGAAAGCATAGCGCAACACTGATCCCAAGAGACTGATGCGTTGATTGTATTGGAAAATACTAAGCACTTTCAGAGAGGCCAAAAAACATATAATAGCTGCCACGTAGGTTAGCGTTTCATTCCAGTAGGCCAAAGCCATAAAGTTGGTGAACACTTTTCCTTGAGTCCTGGAAAATTCCTCCACTGCGCGCTGAGCCGAAAGGATTACATATATTTGGGCGGCCACACCACATGTAGAACCAGTGAGAATGCTTAGCTCGACCAAGTTCCAAAATTTGCGAAAATAAGTGAGTCGCTGTTGGAAAATGTGTCGAACTTCTTTGATAATAATTGCAATCAGGAATAGAACAAATAGAACCTATATTGGCAGAAGGAAAGATGGGAGAGTGTTAACTATTAAGGTAAATCGAATGACTGCTTTGAACTTAGATATTCTGCTTGTCAGCGAAAATGTGATAAAAGCTGATGTAAAATGAGCACATACAAGTTTCTCCATTTTATCCTGTGGAAAAGAAATTTCTGAAAAGAATAGTGCTTCCATCCAGGGAACACTTTGTGAAGAATGAGATGTTTTGCGTATAAGTTCATTCCATGAAGAAACGCGCCTAGTAGAACAAGACAGGGACACCTTTTCGATTTTGTAGTGGACGAGTGGGTATACGCTCGACCCTCGCCCACTAACAATTTAAAATGTCTTTCCTGAACAGCGGTCGGAATGTAATTCCATCAGGCATCGAACTAAATAAGGCGTCAGAGTTTGGAAACACACCGTATGTTTCCAGCAACGTTAGGAAATATGATAAGCAGTTAGTTCCAGCCTAATCTGGGACCAACGGCAGCAACCAAGAGAAGAGAGAAAAGGAGCGCGAGGTGGGCTCCAGTCCACTCGGCGACACTCAAAGGTGCGCCAGGCAAGAAGAGCGTGGAAACTTCGAGTGCGTCAAACAAGGCTCGAAAAGGTACAGGCTAAACGAGCTTGAGGAATGAAATAGCAGTTGAGTCGTTAGAGGAGGAGCAAGCATTCGTTGAGTGCAACTAGTTGCACAGCTGAATAAAGTGGCACTGAGTTCATACCAGGCCTCCTGTAGCGGGCGTACACAGAATCATGCATACAGAACAGACAGGCGATGAAGCACGGTTGCAGCCGGGATCCTTAGGAAAGCCGCACAATCGCTGGTCACTACGGCTTGTACTGGGCTGGAGTTTTTCTGAAGATTAAACAACAGTGCACTGTGGTCAGATCAAACCTACCTTGTTTTCGTATTAATTGCTGTGTGATTTGATTAGCATCTGCTCGTGGATCTTTTTTAAGGCATATTCTACGTAAAAGACACAAAATCAACGCTTAGTACATGCCCACTGAATCACCTGCGCAGTGTTATTAACGCATGATCCTCCTTAAGTGTGGGTTTGCGAAGGATACAAAGGACTTCGTTTCTGGAGTCGGAGACACGAGTTTGTTGATTAAAATTATGCAAACATGAACCAAATACCCTTCCGTCGGAGAACTGAAGGAAATGAGGCACAATTAACCACTTTATTGGGGCGTTCTGAAATGGTATCTAAAGCAGTGATGACCTCCAAAGACATAATTCACTTCCCTGTTTAACCCCCCCCCTTAGGTTGGATGTGGGAACGGCTACAAACCGGCAGCGGGTAGTATGGCGGACTTGTGAACTATAAAATGACCTATAGGTGGAAAAAGGGCTTCGACTGCATTCGAACCAGCAACAGGAATCACATACTCTTAGTAAGCACGTGATCAACCGATTGCATCATAAACCGTCCCATTGGTCCTGGAAATTTCACATTAGGACTATATTACCTAGTCAACTGATTGTGTTCCGAATATTCACTACATCGTCCAAGGAATAGACTAGCATGATAGATTTGTATCGAACCGATAACAGTGTTCCATCATTTGTAGATTTTGTTAGGTTGCCATTACCGGGGTCTGTGTAACCAACCCCTCATGTAATCATACTGTTGCATGGTAGAAAATGCTGGATAGTTTAACTCCCAGTTAACCGTTTTCCTCTTCACATTTCAGTTCAGAAAACCTGTAGATGTCACTCTTACTTAAGTTGACGCGTGGTCCTTCGTAAGTGTGTGACGAACCTGTGGTAGTCAGATAAAACCGTAAGATAGGACAACTTGACAAAAATGATTCATTTTGTAGAATTCAAAATAACTCAAGACAGCGTATGCAATGTTACGCAGATCCAAGGCTTAAATATGGACATATGTCTATGTTGATGGTTCTGATACGGTGACGCAGACATAATCGTTATACTGCACTCATCGGATTACGTGAAACCGAAGAGGGACCTCTATTGGAGGAACAATTCCTCTGTGTCTCAGGGGGGTGTTTATTACTGGAGGAGTGTAATATACCGAGATTTGTCATAGTCACATGAACCCCCCGCCGGTCGTCTTGACGAGCATGCTAGGCGAGTGTACAGGATGTCCACACTACCCCTACACGAATGTTCATCACTTCCCGAATTTGAGCTTGGTCAGCATTACATCTTCATAATGAGTGGACTAAAATGAAAATCCTCGAACTGTTCACACATTCGTTGCAATCGAATAGCACGGTAACTGCAATCCTCCAAGTTAGAAAGAATGCTCTGGTGTTACTAGGACCATGACTTCATCCCTCACCATTTTGGGGTTTGAACACAAGTGTGAGCATCATCTAATATTCTAATGTCGTTCTCCTCCCAGAGAAATAAAATTGGATTTATGATAAGTCCATGGGAAATTTGTCTGCGTAACGCGATGCTGCTGATTCCCTTAAATCAATTTTCAAGCAAACAGATAGAAATAACAAATTCCCTTCGGTCAAACAGTGGATGTTGTTCACTAGTAGAACCGCCTGGTTAAACGAGAAAGCAGTCTATATATATATATATATATATATATATATATATATATACCACTTACGAACCATGCTCCACTCCACTGGGGCTGAGATGTAGCAGGTGCTGGTGGCGCTCTTTCTTTTAATAATACACATTCCTTTTGCTGATTAATTTTATCCTCAAAATTGCATTGGTTAACATGTATGGTTTAATACAGGATCAACGGAATCTTCCTTGAGTATGACCTAAACAGTTTGAATTTGAGTGACCACCTATCACTTGAAAAGGCATTTCGTTGTATTCTCACATACTGATTGGCAGCATATGCGCCCGCCTAGAATGGACGAACCATTTGGACATGGTTACTCCACCACCTCTAGTGAATATCGTTCATTTATATGGTTCGCTTCTTTCAGCACAATTCCATGTAGAATCGGTGGGCTCATCGACAGAGACCAGAAAAATAGCAATCGATTAGAATCCAGAACGTCGGCTGGTGATTCATATAAAGTTATACGTAACGGCACGCATGGAAACATAACGATGGGTAGAGCATCTCCATATAGCAAGATGTTGGCTCTTCACCACATTCAGGGGCCACTCTTAGGACACATAATAGGAGTGAATTGGTAGTCTCGGATCATACTGACAATGGTTTTAACTCCAAAAGTTTGCACAAAAAAGCTTACTATCTTCATTGTATGTCTACAGTCGCCAACGGTTTTAACATGATAAGGGCTTTACCAGCTAACAAAACCCATGTGTGGGAGTTTAGGACGTCGCGCTAAGTAAATGACTCTTTTGTGAGGAAGTAATATTAACTGTTTTGCCCATTTACTTTTTTCACCAATGTAGGGTGCTCCGGCTGTGAGGTGCGATCGGAGGGAGCGGAGATAGATATGGTAGAGTCGTATGATGATCGATCACTCAGAGAATGAATGGTAGTCAACAAAGGTCGCCTTGGCAATCAATACCCAGAAGCGAATGTGTACACGTAGAAGTGAAGCAACCAGAAAAACGAGAGCATTGTACTTTTCCCACATCAGATCAGAGCCTGTTGACGGATGTCATTTGACCTGCCCACCAGAATGCATGGTATGTGTGGCTGAGTACCGGAAGCCACCTTGTCTATAGTTTATTTGATAATGCGGTACATTACAGAGCGTATTACTGTCAACTGAGAAAAGATCGAAGGTTTTACGATTCAGTATTCTTATTTATGCGTAATTTGCTTGAAAAAGTCGAGTACGTGGACTGGCAAACTTAACTCAACAAATGGGGACAGAAGGGCCATCGAATTTACACACTACTTCAAATAACTCAAAACCACGCTTTGTTCATTGTTCTTCGGAACCCTACCAGAAATCCGGGGAAGCCATATTGGGGCAAATGCCACCGTTACAGCTTTCATGTTCCAAACCTGACTTGTAAGCCGACCACCAAGCAGACGCTTCCAACCTAATCCACTAATACTGGTGAGCAGCAGGGAGTTTGGTTAATGTAAATGGACGTCATTCGAGGAGCAGCACTTTCAAGCCGATCGGCCAATCTGAACATTACTCTCAAACGTGTGTGTCTGAGATCCTGTATGTGATAATGCAGTCGTGTCCAACGTATGGTTGATTGTTTAGTGGTCAACACAATTGCCTAGTGAAAGCGTGGCCGGCTTCTCATCCAATATTCGCAAATATGGCACGGTGCTATAAGTAACGGTTGTAAATAGCCCATCTAACGAAGCTTGTGAGAGGGGAAGAGTAAGATGAGTAATCGACAGAACATGGCCGTAAGAAGACACAACGATGAGTTTCGTTAACAGTTTCACGGTGTTTCCATTGCCTTCACCAACGCTTCGGAAACATCGACGGTCGAAATCAGACAACTTCTGTAAGAACAGACTAGATTCCACGGCAATTCAGCTGTATAAGCGCTGTTGACGTGTCCTTATTTGACACCAAGCAATAGTTTGCTTCTTCGGACTTTGTTATGATTTTAGATTTCTGAACGACCATATGCAGACAACGCTGCGCTGTAGGAACATGACCACTGACCAAAACTACACGGCCGCCGCCGGTCAGGAGGACAATATTACCTTGATGTTATTCGTCTGTCAAATGTCAAACAGATGGAGCTAACGCGACGTAAGGGCACGGAGAAAGCAGTGTGGTTTGTGCGGTATTGTTTCACGCTGCCCAACCATTTGCTTCACATGCAGACATCAGCAGGGTTGTACTGTGCTTCGTAGTGACTACAAGAATAGTTCACTTGGTAACCACGTGCAATTAGTTCGAAAACTCCAGATTCATGTATAAAGGTGAATAGCAACCGAATACGGGTGATCATACCTATGGTTATAGCAAGGTGACTACAGAGCAAAAAAAACAATGCAACATCCGGCAGTAAGCAAATATGGTCGTAAGCAACATGATAACGTGGTTATTCCAAGGAATTGAGAAAATGGACAGAATCCTAACAGACTGAAATGGATTAAATTTGTTCATAGCCTCCGGTAGCCCAGTACTGTTATGTAGAAGGTACCTGAGGGCTCGGACTAGTTCATCACATGTTGTCAGCATGGTGTGTTCAACAGTTTTACTCAGTATACCGTTTACCCACAGCAAACCACTAGATCCAGGGCCCAGTTCGTTCATTGTTATCGCGGGCTTATTGGCCTCAAGTGTGTCACACGTGAACCGATGGTGTAAGACTGCTAAACAACCTACCATGCTAACGCCAACAAGAAAATGGTGCAACATTAGGTTGGCGTGGACGGTTAGAGAAGCGCAACTGAACCAGCGACCAGCAGAGAGAAGAGTAAGCAACATTAGCACTGACCGTCTATCATCTCCCAAGATATGGAATAACTTTTATTTATAGTGTAAATGCTAAGTTATGAGACTCATGATAAGTTCGTTTCACTTGTCACATTAGGTTACCTTCACGACCTCAGGATGTGTGAAGTTTGAACGTTGTCCTTGCCCAATCGCACCCTACCAATGCAACCGAAACAAGAGCAAGTTCCTATACGTTCACGTTTGGTCATAGAAGTAACCAATTCTTGACAGTTCCCTCAGTTTGTGACTCAAACCACTAGGCATTAATTGAGTTGTTAACCTTCTGTGTGAATTCACACGTGCTTGACTGGGGTGCTGATGTGGACTCACGTTGATGTGCGGTGCTGATGTCAGTGTCTATGTGTTGTTGTGGTGAACAATCTGGACGATGGTTGTTCGATGGCATTCGCAGTGCATCGTCGATAATCCACAGCCGACTGCAGCGACAGGTTGCGTTGATCATTTTCAGTGTATGTCTTTGGGTCGCACAGTAGGGACTGTGGGCAGTGAATTGTTGGACCACATCGGTATGCCGACAGTGTTTGCTCTGCAGCTGTTTTCGTGGAGATCCATATGTTCAGAAACCTTAGAGCCAGTTGGCTTCGTTGACTTGGTCAAGCAATATGAGCAAGCAGCGGCAATGTTTTCCCTCGATGGCCAGTGCGAGAGCAAATCATCTGTGAACTTTTGAGCGATTGCGTTTCCATAAACGCTCAGCACCCATCATTGCCATGTGAAGACTTACATACATTTCCTCGGCGATGATGATACCATACAAGACTTCGTAGAGGAAGCGATACAGACCATTCACCAAGGTAAGAGGTTAAATTGCACAAACGGACATGCGCTCATAAGAAGGATGGAAGAACGACGTAATTTTTGTATGGTGGTGGATAGCAGGAAGACCGTATGCGACCCGGTAACGGGCTCAGACTAGCCTGTTATAAACCCTTGGCGGCCGCAGTGGCCGAAAACGGTGACAGGGTTCTTTTAGAAGAACCCACTTTTTTTTCATTCAAAATTGTCTTCTTCCTCGAGGAAACGATCCTATTCAATCATAATAAGCGGGAATGTCCTGAACATTCGAGAGGTGACCCCCACTATTTTTTTCACCTGTCTGGCCTCTAGTCCGCTGTGCTCATTGGTGGCCTAGTGACCTTAACTACTTTTTGATGTCTGTCCTTCGGTTTTCTGGTTCGAAAATGTTAGTAGGTAACTTTGCACCCTATAAGTACCATGCAATTTCCTCCTTTTCGCACACGTTTTCGGAGCAGAACAAAGTTGCTTTTTGCACCCATCTTTTGGTTTGTCTTGAGCGCAGTTAACGGGTATCGCAGCGCGATTTTCGGGAAGATCTGCCGTGTTAATTATATCAAGGAGGGGAATCCGATTTCCTACCACTCGTCCTACTGTACGGTAAACGAACCAGCGTACTTAGTCAAGGGTTTACAACAGGTTCAATGTTTGTCTTTAGCCATTCCGTATTGGAGGCATACTGGGGGTTGCGACACCACATTGGTGTAAGTTTCAGGTGTCAATCTATCGGCGTGTTCTGGGACTGGGTTGTCAAGCTTAGGTTTCACGCAATGAGTTAAATTCTTCACTCTGGTTAACTGGTGTTTGTCACCTCCTAGACTAACAAAATGAGAAAAATCAGAACAACAGTAGTCTGAACAACACTAAGCAATCTAAATTCAACAGGAAACAATAACCCTTATATATGGAAGCAAGATTTACGATTGCTATTGAATGACAAGCGTTTGGCGTTCTCAGTGGGCCGTTCGTTGTTACGACCACACGAACTTGCCTTAAGTAACTCGTTTGTTTAAATGTTATAGGCGTTTAAACAACTTGATTTGATTACCACTTCTTACGAACAACTGTTGCAGCATCTGATCGCCGTCTTTGAGTGGTTGGCGCTGATCGACCACAGTTCCGTTTGCTTCAGCCTGTGCCTGAGCCCTGATTAGCTAAGCCTCCACCATTCAGGAAATCGCTCCAGTCCAACCCCATTACAATACTCTTAACTAGAGAATGGAACTAGTGGACGTCTACACATGAGAGTTGATTGTGCTGTATACTTCGGGCTTGTGTTCGCGAAGTATGTACAAGGAGCTCGGGGGCTGTTACTCGGATGGTCGGAAGTTCATTGGTCGCTAGAAAAGCCATGAGGTTCACTGAAGACGTCCGTTCAAAAAGAACGCAGGAATGAGGTCAGTTCTTAAGGCATTATGAACCCTTTTGAGGAGACCCACCTCCCACCCACAGCATTATCATCGTTCACGATAGTATGCTAAATCAAATGAATGTCACTCAAAAGATTCAAGACAGAAAATTACGAACTGCTTTAGGATATGTTCGCCTTAGTGATATCCTCAGCTTGATTATAGGAGTACAATAACGAAATTGGGTGAGTTACTAATGAACATTTTGCGGTCTGTCACATGAGAAATATGAAGCGCATACCGAGCACAAATGTTTTGCGGTAGTAATGTGTTTAAAACAGTTGCACATTATATTTTCCTGACACCATTTGGCTAACCTTGAGTGTGATATTTTGTGCAAGCGTTTGCGAATTCACTGATCCAAACAGGTCGGCAACTTCTATACGTTTCGACGGGATGAGATTTCCGGTACCCGGCATTTCGACCAGAATCATGACGATCGCAAACAGATTTGTTGATGGGTTGTAGGTGGCGAATTGTACGATGACTGCTCGCGTGCGCTCATCAATCCAGTGCTGGGATTCTAGTTCTGTTACTCGTTGAATCATCTCGCTTTCAGTACCCCGCAGTATGTGTACGTAACCACCACCAGAGTACCACGTTATTTTTCCACGATAAGGTATACCGTCCAAATCATGCGCGCTTGTGTATCGAAATTCGGGGCCGGAATTGTTCTGAGATGTATCCCCTTGAAATGAGGTCCAGCCGATACCATACGGTTCTTCGTCTTGAGACAAAAGACTGTAGCTTGCATAACAGTGGCGCAAAACAGGTTCCATTTTACTGTAAACATTGCAAGCGCCTTAGATTGTAAACGAAGAAGAGACAAGTACCGAATAAGAATGAAAAAATATCACTCGTTGTTTCCTAGTACATATGACAGAGATAAAAAAGACGGTTGTTCGTCGTATCAAATGAAACATAGCTATTGAGCATTCTTAATAAATTGGTTTCTAAAAACAGAACCAGTATTTTCACCAATGCATTTAATTTACTGATAGGTGGTTTTTGAATCACTAATCGGCAAAAGGGTCTAGGAAGCATTTCGTCCACTGAGACTTAGTCATCTTACCTCGAACAGGTCAGTCATAGCTTCAGATGATATGAATAATTCTTTGTGCCTGTGTGGTGCATCGTAAATAAATGGACTTTTAAAGCCATGGGGCTGTATGACATACATGAGCGAACCAAAATCATTGGGCCAGTCCAAACGGTTTGAGCCCTGGAAACCACCAAGACTTCTATAAATCCCTCCAAGTTAGTAAGGTTACCTCGCATAACACTGCACTGTCTGCAGGCCACAACTGGCCTAAACAAGCTAGTCCTTGACATTTTACGGTAAGTTTGTTACCATTCACAAGTTATGTTGATACAGTCACAAACGATAACACAGAACTTAAGAAGGCACGCTGTTCGTTCAGCGATTAAGTAAATGAGGTGAAAACATATGCGGTTCCTGACACTGTGCCTGAAATTGCTCCTCTGCTTCTCTCTACCAAATACCTGAGAGTTAATTCATCGCATAACATCACATGATCACTTTGTGATTTCAGTAACGTATGAAAGCCAACTATTTACGCATTGCATCTCCGTGCATTATCAACAGCCATTCTCTTGAGTTACCACTTCAATATCGCACGCCTTTTCCGTACTGGTTGTACTGTTTTCCTATAATTCTGTCTGCACTTTCGAAGATTCCCTGGTGTAGAAGAACCACTTGTGACTCTACTCACACACCCCGCATCTAATGCCAGTTCGGAGGAATAAAACCATGAGGCATGTGAGTAAGGCATATGTGTTTAGCTGTTCAATGCTGGTTAGCTAATTGGTAGGCTAGCTCGAAATTGAAACACCTATCTCTTAGAAATTAAACAGAGAGAAACTCCAACCGTAAGATCTCAACCGTGAAGAGAAATATTACAAAGATAGTGGAAAAAGTGGTTCAGTATATGAGCGTATACCAGAACAGATTAGAGAGGATAGAGGGAGAACATACTTCAAGGTTGTACTGAAAAACAGGCTAAACATTCACCATACAGTACACCAACAGGGCTGAAGAAAAGGAGTAATATAATACAGAAATAAAAGATTATTATCCTATTCATCACAGACAGCAATATATCAGTGGTTCTCAGTTGTGACTGACTGCCACATAACCACAAAGAAGCAGGCAAGCCCAGACTAAGAAGCAAATAAAGGGTGGAATGAGAATAGCCACTTCTATATTCAAAAATTTAACATCAAGGTGCCTACACCTTGCAATAAAACAACCCAGCCGTAAGTAAGAGTGAAGCTTTATCAGTAAAATAACTTTCTTAAGGCTTTCACTGCTCCGCATAATCGAGTGCACTAATTTCGTGAACAACTCGGCCTAACGACGACAACATTCACGCCATTGGGCCCGGTTACCCGTAGCTTACCTGACGTCTCCAACAACCGACTATGTGATTCGTGAGGTCCCCAGCCCGAGAGACGAACCCAACCTACAGTAGTCAACCACTTGGTAAACGACTTCGTTTCTCTACTCCAGGTCATCATGTGCCCGCCTCACACCTTTCGCCAGTAGGCCGCAACACTGGCAAAGAGTGCTGGAAGTGGAAGGCGGTCAGCTTGCATTTTTACTAGAGGACCTAGCCATTTAAGTCTCTGTGAGCATAAGGGGTGAACGGAAGAACTCGTCTGGCATTCGCTATCAAATACCCCTTTCCTAAGCTCTCTCACGATCGTTGGTGTCACCCGGCACGAGCGACCGGACGCAGGCATCGATGACCAGGTACATGAAGACGGTTCACATCTTTTGCATTCAGTGGCCAAGTTTCGAGGCCGTGAAGTAATGTAGCCCTCACTGTCGCCTTATATAAGCAACCCAAATAAACATCCAGAGAGATACTTCTCTGTCGCCAGAGGTATCCTAGATTAGTGAATACCGCCATAACCCTAAAGACACGTGAACCTATTTCACTCCTTACAATTCCGCTGCCGCTTCCCAAGTAGACAGACCATTCAACAACCTCGATAACCTAATATCCACCACCAAACCTACGTAATCACGGCGGTCTTGCTAAAGCATTTTGCTATTTGAGGTTACAAAGCGCATTCCGAAGTATTCGGAAAAACGCGAAATAGCGTCTAACAGTGTTTGTTCTGCTTGGAAATTGTCAAACAGCAATATTGTGTCGTCAGCATAATCAAGACCAGTCAGTCTTTCGCCAGGTGAGAGGTCCACACCGGCGGCATCTTGAGAGTACCATAGAGGGTCCTTCATTAGTTTGTCTATGACAAAATTAAACAAAAATGGTGAAAGTGGACAGCCTTGACATACGCCTCTCCTGGTACTGAAACTATTGGACAGTCCACCGTAAAACCTAACCTGGGCCGAAGTATGAGAATAAAGCGCTGACAATGTGTCCACATACTCCTTCGGCACACTTCTGCGTTTGTGTGTCGATCCACTGATTCGAAGACAACCTTTACAATATTTGGCCGTTGGTACACATGTTACTGTTTCGGAATTTGACGAATTGTAAAAATTTGTACACCACATCCTCGCGCATGCAAGAGCTTGCTTGCCACTCCCTAACGTTTGTCTCCCCAGTTGCAGTGAGTTAACGAAGTATAGTGCACGCCAGAACCTTAACGATGACCGCGGTCAAGCATGAATGCTTTTCGCAAGAGTCCTGGACTCTGGTTTGATATGGGAACTATTATTGAGTGGCTCCAGCACATAGGAATCTTCCCCGTCGTCCACATAAGTTGGACCAACCAAATCATGACCTCTACTAACGCCGTCGATCTTATTTGATAAGTTCAGACACGAGATCATCCGAGCTAGCAGTCTCACTACTTTTGACAGTCTCAGTGCTATTGCGGATCTAATTAGGTGTTCCTAAATCTGCCCATCAGGGTGCTACATTGCAAATTCGTGACGGTAACACAACAGACGCAGGAGGCCAAAAAAATTGATCCACAAAGTGTTCCTCACAGCACTCTAACCTTCCAGACTTATTACGAACAAGTGTGCTGTCTGCCTCGTTGATAGCTTCACTTACGGGCCGTCACCTGGGACCAGTAGCATGGATAAGCTTGAAGAGTCTGCCGGTATTCTCTGGAGAAAAGGTGGCTTCCACTTACTTAACCTTAGCCATTAGCCAAGTCTCACGATCGAACATTAGGCAAGTCTACAGCTGCCTGAATTTGTTAGGTGAAATGTCAGCAGGAATGTTCAGCCTGGCGTTTGATATCTCCCGAGATTTCCCCGAGACCTGATATTGGTTTAACCCACGAGCTATCTTGCCGCATGCTACAGTACCTAATTCACGAACGGTCTGTGAGATCTCGGTCCATCAACCATTAGGATTTTCAAGGTGACAACTACTAAGACAGCTTTCTAAGTTGGCTTCGTAGTTATACTTTACTGACGGTATAGCCAGTTTTTCAACAGCTAGTCGTCGTTGTCGATGTGGTCGTTGTCCAGTAAATGTAAGAACGAAACGACAACGTGCCAACACATGATCTGAAATTAACTATGTGCCCCATTAAGAATGACACTCATGAATGGAGCTCCGCTACTTGCAAGTAGCAGCCATTTGGTTTATCTGAGACCAGATATGATTCAGAGAAGATGGACATCAAGTATAGCAATGTCGTGCACGATGCCTAAAACTAGTGCTGGCTAAAAATAGCTTATGCTACTTCATAGTGTCCTATGCCATAACATGACGAAAAGTTGGAAAAATCAATGGGCCGGTTATACAATTATACTCAACGATTGCACTAAGCAGACTTTGTTCGATATGTGGATAGTTTCAACGTTATTTATTTTAGGTTTTTGGCGGGGAACTAGGACCTGTGTGCCATTGATTCTGTGACAACCCAAAACGATTGATTACGGATGGTTGGAATGCTATCTACTCTGAACCCATCCACAAGACGGATCTTACCAGAGTCTGGATTATGTAACGACAAGTTGCATGGGTGAACAGAAGCATGGATAACTCAGTGATGTGCGAGATTGTTATGCAGTAAAGATCAGTAAGTGATCACAACCAAGATGGTAATCTACATTTGAAAACTTGTTTATTGAAGACTAGTTTTGATGGAGGCAATAACGCAGTAATAGACGTATACTCAACAATCGTAAACTCAGTTTTACCTGATCTGACACGCAATTGTCGCATAATTGCATAGCCAATAATTCTGTTGGTTCTATCTTGTAAGAAGCCACGTTGGAATACCGGTGCAGCCTTGTTGTACCACCGTTTTGGTCGAAGCCCAGGAATGAGGGTCGCTTTGACCCACGCGTACAAGTCTTCCACTTTGTGTATCTGGGATCGTTAAAAAAACACACACAAAGACGGAGCTAGAATTTTCCTATCCATCGAGTGCTATTACCCAAAAATGCAAAGTTGCATGGAAGTTGGAGTATATATATTCAACTCTTCAGTCAAGTATAAATGACAAATATATTGGTCACACCAAATTCGCCGGAAAAACAAGGTGGAAAGTAACAAGAAGAAAGGATCGAAGAAATAAGACGGATAGAAATGAGAAACACAATGAGTCACAATACAAGAGAAGTTGGCTGCGATTTTTTTATCATATGAAGTTGGAGGTTCTCCACCTCAAACATAAGTCATACACCGGCCATCAGATTATCGCTTCCAGCTAGCCCCTCAGTTCAGGTCTGTCAACCGAATCGAAGACCCCTCTGATGTCCAAAAAGACAACTGTTGGTCACATGTACAAACGGTAGACTAAAAGCATCTAGTGAAGTGTGAAGTTGTGATCAATGTGGCTATAACCAGGGCGAAAAACAGCTTGTTCTTCGAGGATATGTTCTTCGTGCGCTTCGCTTAGTCTACGAAGTACAATGGCTACGAACGAATAACAAACCTGATGACAAAATGTATGGGCTTATAAAAATTCTGATGACGGAGCAGAAGTGATTTTGACTATTGTCAGTCATTAACTGGAGCTGTGGGAGCTTGCGAGGCATGACGGAGAGATGGGTTGATGTGGACATAATCCTTGACTTGTAATTCCTTCGCTGAGTGAAACCGTACACGTCTTGAGGACAAAAATCCTCCTGGCACGATTGTGTACCGCCTAGCACATGTGACGCAGACATGTAGTAGCGTGAGCATGTGTAAGAGAACTTGACGGCTTCTGGTTTGACCGTGTTCGTGGCCCAGTGTCCGTCCCAAACCGTGAGCGAGATAGTGTGTATAAGGGTGGTGGTGATCGTGTGAAAGAGAATGGTGCCGCCAGTAACTGTGTTAGACGGGATGGACCTGTCAGCCGCGTCGGGCGCACACTGAATGAACACGGCTGTGTACCTAGGTCACGTTACAGTTTAAACGTAGAGTGAAACGTTGAATCGCTTTTACGTATCAAATAGGATGTGTCAGCGTGGTTATTAATGGGGACATGAAAGTGACGAGATTGACAAGTCGATTTCCAAAGGTGTCCCAAAGTGTCCGGTAAAGTGGACACCAACACCAGCATTCATCACCGCCCTAAATACTATTTGAAGGAGTTGTGGTGTTCTGAAGAGGATATTGCTTTGGTATGTGGTGTACAGCCGTAACGACATTAGTTTCGCTGAGATTTGCAAGTGAGACTGAAGCAGACAGAAGAAGGGACACCATTTAGAGAATAATTCTATAGGTGGGGAATAACTGAGAAAGGTTTTGGTACTATAGAAGCATGTAACTGCGAGGCGTAAACGGTCACAGCACCTCAACCGTTGTGAGTGTGAGAGCGCAGTGTCGCTGCGATAAACAGGCAACCGTATCAGTGTCTGAGTCGGCTTGGTACGCCCACCGAAACCGACACACGCCAACGTGCATGTACCACTGCAGTTCTTAGTTCCATTCGTGTGTCCCGTTTCTTGTGTTCACCTGAAATACTAAGATCAAGTAGTGTGTGAACAGAATCCACCGTACGTCAGCCTGTCCGGGTTTGTCAACAAGTGAAATCCCCGCCTCTTAAAAACGGAAGTGAAGCGGCAAGATAACATATACGTAACCAAGACGAGAACAAGATGCCTAGAGTTGGCTGTGTGAAAGACTCAAACCTGAGACTGGTCAAAATTGCTGGCTGGATAGAATAAAGGGGGAAGAGAAAGACACATGTACACACGAATATCTGTACGCCAGCTTTCACCTGTAGACACAGATAATGTTAATCCAAGTGATGGTTCAATAAACATACAGAGATTAAAAAGGTTATTAGAGAACAAACAGTAATATTACGGATGCAATCAGTTTGTTGACTGTATTACAATGCTCTTTCCAGTTCGGTTCAACTTCTGTATAAATTCAACCTCCGCGATGTTGAGTTAGTTAAGAAGGTAAATCAATAGTTTGTTTATATTACTGATGAATAGTTGGCGATTTGGTTTATTTTCAAGTTGACCATCACTCACATTTGATCGCAGCGTTCGCATTCAGATAGAC
>QNGE01005850.1:0-14628 GCA_008508345.1 Paragonimus westermani
GACGCCTTCTCGCTACAATATTGCAACACTTAAACGCGTCACAAACGTCAGACCCATATGGTATTTTTCTTGCTTCGTTCTCTTTTAGGAGGTTCAACAAACTGTGCCTCTTGGATGAGTCTGGGTATTGTCTTTGTTCACAAAACTAGTTCTGCTCTTTTCCTGAGAAGGAAATTCATCAATGATGTTGCTAATCAATTTTGAAGCGATCACCTCAGCGGTTGTTTTATTCTCGAGGTCAAGATTTTCCGTTTCATTGATTTTGAAGAGTGGAGTTTGAGCTGTTAAAAGCTGATTACCACACGTTAGAGAAATGAGCATATTTCTTCCCATGGTTTGCAACAGTTTCCTCTACGAGAGTTGTTTTTTCGCTTCCACCGTGTACGATAAACGGTATGGGTGGGATCTTGACCGGTAAAAATCTTCTGTTACTATTACATCACCAAAGAGGCAGTGTGGTTTGCGATCAGTATTGAAGTGTCTCCAGCGTTATTCCCATTTTATATCAAAGTTTTTGATGAGAGCAAGGCCATTAATGTTAGCTCATTCAGCGTACGGACTAGCTTAGATTCAAAAAGATGAAAATCTGCGGGAATTAATACTAATTTTCATAAAAATGGCCGGGATTAGCTCAATTTTCTGTCCCGAATTGCCACACCGATCAGATGCTTCCGGGTATCGACATCGGCGCTCTTTTTTAACTAGGGATATCCGTTCATTTGCACAATACGACTGCCGATTGCAGCAGAACAGGGATGCTCGCAAACAGAGGGTGTTAGCGGTGTTCTGAGGAGTCAAAAAGTTGCACAAAGTTGTCTGGCGCTAAATACAAAATTGTTACCGATTGTTAAGCTTTGCAGTGCTTACATGATCCGCACAAACCACCTACCGAATGGTTAGCAGCAGTGAGGTCTAGTTCTGGACGACTATTAACTCACTCCTCGTTCTGGTAAACAAATTCCTTAGGCAGATTTTCTGTCAGCACGTTCCAGTGTTTCAGCTCCTGCGGTTTGTTCGTATGCTTCGCCAGTCGTTGCAGTAGTCTGAGAGGACTAACTACTGACAACTAACTGGTACGATGACCGAGGGTTGATCGTAAATTAAGAAGAAACACATGCCACCACTTCACAATAGGAAGGAGTCATCAATGCAACTTGATGGTGTCCTATGTCAGAAGAATCAGTTGGTCATTCTACCACTGCTACAAAAGGCTGTGGTGGACGGCTTGCACAAGATAACTTAGGCATGGAAAAAATGAAATCGATTCAACAGATGTGTTGGCAGCCAGAGAAATTCGGATATGAAGAGCATCGTGAGGAACTGTGATTCGTGTCTCTAAAAACTTGATACTCTTACCGGACAGTCACCTACCTCGTCGACGTGCGCATGCTGACTGCTGATAAATATTACACTTTGGTCTTGAGTGATTCTTACTCATAGTGACCGGAAGTATTTACTACAACTTCACCTTCCAAGTCATTTACCTTGCAAGCACTTCGTAAGTTTTTGAGTTAAGAAGAAATTTTGAAGGTCTCGGTGACGGACAACAGATCACAATTTTGTTCTCCTGGAATGAAACAGTGACTAGACAGCATCGGGTATCGCCACTTACGAACGATATCTGAGCATCTGTGTTCCAACGGGGTCGCAGGAAACTTGGCAAAAATGCTGTCAGTTCCACTAATCCTAAAAACACTTGCTGAACCAAATGTTTCTCGATAACTTTCTAGTTTAATATAGAAACGTAATCCACTACGCAACAAAAGAGAACCCAGCGGTGCTATTTAAATATATGCCTCTGAAAGCATCTCCTCAGAGTGTGGATTCAACGGACGTGGTATATTTTTAAGGAAACGATCTGCAATATGTCAAGGGACTGACCATTTGCATGCTAGACAGAACAATGGTAGAGATTACTGACCCGCGTGATTCCTCGATTCATCCGAGACACTGAACAGAATCAGGTTCGAAGCAATAATCACAAACCAGTGAAAGATGCAAAATTTACATTGGAGGAGTTCGATGTAAGGAGAGAATCAACACGGTTGGCAATCATGAACGCAATGGTTTCCTAAAGATGGAAAGGTTGCAGTGGGAATCCAATCAATTCACCACTTATCCAAATCCCGACACTATGGACGACCCAGGGAAAGACCAGTTCAAACGACCTGGTAAGCTACATCAGCAGTGGATAAACGGCTTCAGTGTTACAGCTTCCGTTATTCGCTGAGTTCTTTGTTCTGTGTTGTGCCAATCAGCTTACTGTTTGTAACTTTTCATGCGCCGCTATCAACAGTCGATGACGGGCTCTTATTTCTTTAATGGCAAAATATAACTATAAATGCAAGTTCCTGTCTCACAAATAACAACTATTTGCTGCAACCACTTACGCAGGGGTTTTCGATTCAAATATGATTTCGAGGGCTTTTTGAAGCCCTTATCTTGGAACATTACAATAACTGAATCCAAACGTGAAAATTTTAAGGTTCCAACGTGGTTGTGTAGGTCATCTGGTACAGCATTTACCTTCTGGGCATGCTGATCTTATCGCCACTCAAAATTCAGTCGTGGCCCAGATTACTTGCAGCCGAATCTTTTCTAAGCTATAAATAATAAACGACTGTCTGCTCGTATGCTTTCCCCATGGTATTTGAAAGGATTCGTACTACATGAATTTTCCAATCTTCGATCAGGGGACCCTCTCCAACTTGTTTATTAAACCCTGCTGGTCTACACCTGACACGCTCGCTTGTTCAATTCATCGAACACTAGATACAAGGCATGGCGGAGTAGAATATCATGACTGAATTGCAGCATGATATCGCAATACCCAAACGGCAGTAGATGTGATCTACCGTACCTCAACTTAGTATCGTTCCATGGTGCCTTTAACAGGCAAACAGTTGCAGGGTTCTTCGGAGTACGATCCTGCTCCCATTCAAAACGAACACGACGGCCATTGCAGCGAGCCAGAGTGCTTTTGTATATGAATTTTCCATTCGCTACGCTCCATCACTTCATTACCTAGAATCAAGTGTATTATATGAGGATAGAGTTAGGGTACGCAGTCTACATCGTTTTGAAAATACTCGTGGGGAATCCGAAACCCTTCAAATGAATCATAAGCTTTCGTTTCCTAATGGGAGGCGTTTTAGGAATATGCGTCGGTTTCATCTTTGTTGGTAAGCTGTTGAAGTTGATCGACAAGTTCGAATACCTCGAAGATTACAGCAGCAATTATGGAATGTCCGATGAAAGGTAGGGCGAGTAATGCAATTGTGTTGGCAATCAATGTTCCGCCGAAAAACCTGAATTATTCACGAGATTTGCACAGGGTGCACAAAGTGGTCCCCGAAACAGTAGCGGTGTTTGGTGGAAATGCGCTGTTAGCGGTTACAACATTGTCCCCCACATCTTCGAGACATGCGGACTCCGTCAACCGATCAGCACAGTAAGTTGGTCACATAATGTGCATGTAGACATCGGTACGCACTGTTTGCAAATTCCTGTTGAATTGGAAGTCCTAGCCTGATGCCAGTGTTTAACTGGGGTTGGTGACACGAATGCTGTGATTTCGTTGTTCGTTTACGGAAGACGTTGGGCGCCTTTGCTCTGACATAGTTTAGATTAGAGTTCACTGGCGCTGTGTTTGCATCCTTTCATCGTACTCTTTC
This sequence comes from Paragonimus westermani, assembly GCA_008508345.1. Lineage (NCBI taxonomy): Eukaryota > Metazoa > Platyhelminthes > Trematoda > Plagiorchiida > Troglotrematidae > Paragonimus > Paragonimus westermani. Next base: position 3,675 of record QNGE01005850.1, read on the forward strand.
TTCTCCCCACGTTTTTCTATGTTCTTGCGTAATTCGGATTTCTCCTTTTCACCTTATCGTAGTCTTCCTTCTAGCTGGCCAGTTCGCGTTGTTACTGTACGATTGAACATAATAACTACAAACTACATAACATACAAGTGTTAGATATAGAACTAAATGTAAAGGACGAACAGCGTGTGATGGGTATTTTCGGTGACGTTTGAAACGCACAACAGAGTTTGTTTGCACATGAAGTGATGATTGAAAAAAAAAGTTTCACTTAGGTTACCAGTTCGCCAGCTTCTTTGTCTGTTACGTAAGTTTGTCGTGTTTGAATCACCAATAGGGCATAGCGCGTATGGTGATTTGTCCGTTAAAGACATTATGAAAAAATTATCCAACTGCTGGTTTTTTCTGATTTCCACCTCGCAATCCGGTAATTGTTACCTCATGGCCAATGTTACGGAAGTTGTGGTTTCTGGAGCACTGGAGAGACCATGGCAGCACCAGCACTGCCTTTCATCCTGTCCACTAATGTGAGTATGCCACGATTGCTGAGGGTGATTTCAATACCGCTTCCTTCGATCACTCAAACCTTTGGTAATCAAGAGGTCGCTCGCATAGTTTTGATGAGGAATTGATCAAGGGGATTCTTGCTGTCGATTTAATAATAAACCGTGTTGTGCACGTCGTCAAAGATGTGGAAGCACTGTTTAAGGGGAATTCTCCATCTGTCGCGGCACGGTGCTATCTCCGGATCTCGGTGATGCAAGAAACTGGACATCAATCGGCTACTAGCCTCAAGTTCTGTGATGCAAACTGAAATGAACTCAACTCAACTCAACTGGACTTTCCGCCCCACTGCCAAGTGTTGTTCACGTAGGCGTGACTTCAACTGCTACGTTTCACTCACATATGGCTGGTTCAAGAGCGTAGGGTACGTTATCGGTATTCCTGGATTTATGCAGAAAGACGTATATATATTTGTGTATAGATTTCGAATAGTCCCGTCTGGGTTGAGAAGTGCGTGATATAACCGCATGATGCGTCATCGACTTTCCCACACGTGTTGGGTGTGTGTCTACCTAGCGGTCGTTGACCATTTGGATCAGCCGTGAGGACTAATCGCACATACGTTCCTTGTTCACACATTGCGTACTACCTTATTTAGGATTAACTGCTCTGTACTTGCTTATGCTGTTGCTGCAATGAACCGTTTCATCATTCTCTTGAGTCGTTTCACAACGTGCAAAACTCATCGTTCTTTTGATAGAATAAATAATTGATATGATACTTTTAAAGATCGTTTCAAAGTGCGGCTGACCGTTCGTCGGTCTGCGGTTTATTGCTATGTTCACTGTAATCTGATAATAAACCAGCAGTTCCCTGCTGTACTGTGCAATGGACTTTTTGTTACCAGTCCATGAAGACAGAGTAGTAATGACAATTTGGACTATGATCAGTCCTTGTACGGCTTATATGAAACCGCGAGCTGTGCCTAACCGATTGTCTTACTAGCGTTCCCGTACATATTTGTGTCGTCAATTCTCAGCAGCCTTTCAAACCCAACTGATTTTATACAGCTGGAAAGTTGGAAGGACTGACGACATAATTGTTGATACCCCTCGATCGGACTTCTTATTCAAGAACACCGAAGTCCATTGTGGGTCGATTAACTATTTCAATGCTGCCAGTCCGCCCAGAGCCGCAACGAGATTCCAGCACTTTGTCGAACACTTCACGTTAGCCTGCCATGCATTCTGTTTACCCTGGTTTATGTGGTCAATGCGTACCCCACAACTGACAACGATCTTTTATTGTGTCAGTGGTATCAAGGCCATTAACGTTCACGTGGATTTCTGTTGTTCGTCATTCATGAAGAATGGCAAGTTTATGATGTGGTTCATTCTCCATTGGGTTAATCGGTCAGTGTTTCCCCCCATCTTAACACAATTTTATATCTCCGAAGACAACGATTGTTCCGGTTTTATTTTTCCACATTTAGACATTGTATCCATTTTCCAAAGAAAATAAGTATACACCGTTTGTTTGGGTTTTGTACGACGCTTACCAAACCTCTGTCCCTCTGAGCCGGTCTCGACAAACGTTCGCTCTAATGCTCAAGCAATTCACCGCGTAGACAGGCTGACAACACATTGCAGTTCTAGTTTGCCTTGTGATTCCTCTTGTAAATATCGTCTATTGACCGATGTGAACAACATAAACTACAGAATCTAAGCAATTTTTACTGCACATTAGTCCTGTTTTATTCCAGGTGTTAGCTGTCGAGAAAATCACATAAACTTGAAAATTTCTTAGGCCATATACATTCATATGTAATATGTAACCCCATATTGCGCTCTTCCACGAATGCTGTTGAACACCTACTGATTGTCATTTGTAGTGAGATCACCTTCGACGTCCCCAAAATTCTAGATTTCCCGCGACGTGAGATTTGCCTTGCCAGTACCTGTATATGTTAACTTACTACAAACCACTAGCATCAAAGTTAGTGGGCCGGCATAAGTTCCGCAGTTATGCTCTCAGCTGTGTAATGAATTCGCACTATCTCCACTCCTGTAGGTTACATTCACTAGGATAATAATGTTGAGCTATTACCGTCAGGAATGCCGCTTAACCAGCCTAACGCTTGTTTGAATTCTGAAGGTCGACTCGAATTTTCCGTCGACGCACTCTTCCACTCTGGCGTCTGCTGTGCGGTTGTGCTCAAGGTACTCTCACGTCCAGCTCCCTAGCACTCCTTAATTGCTACGTTGAAGTCTGTTGTGAACGGTGAGTAACTCCAAAAATAAAGTTTGTCTGCAGATTCATCGTTTTCTCCCTGCGACCTCCGATTCACGGTAGGGAAAGGTTGAGGAAACTCTGGGCGTACGAATTCAGGATCTAGCACTACACATTCTCATGTTCAGTTACTCCAATTGGCACGGTGAAGATACGTTGCCCTGTAGTGTTCGTATTCTGAAGCACCTAAACGCGCATGCTTCCGGAATCGGATCATTTTACGCTTCCCGATCCCAATCCTTTCGAATTTGTCGTATTGCACTATTATTTCGACGTACTATTTAAAATTGTTTGCATTGACCGCGCTTATTTGTGCATGGGTCTCACATATGTTTAGAAAAATATAACACTGCTGTTACACCCTAAATATTCAAATTCGCAGTCCGACAGGAACCACCAGACAACTATGCAGGCCCACTTGCAAATCTCTAAGATTACGTATCATCGCAAATGATACAGCCATCTTCATAAACATCAGAAGACCTCTGTGTGTTCTTGGTTTACTCGCGTCACTCTGATTGTGAGGTATAACTTTTTGTGCACATGTTTATCTTTTATTACTCTGGTGATTATTCATAGGAACGACGGTAACAACGTATTCTCTTCTGGGTTGGACAGTGCAACTTAACGGTTTCGACTATAAATCCAGTTTTAACAGCTATCAGCTTTAGCGCAGTCAAGCGGCGGTCTGTATTGACGAGCTGATCAACCACTCCGCGCTCCCTTGTGATGAGATTGTACGAAGAATCTAAAATTTTCTGGAAACTTTGGGGTAATTTAGAAAACCCGGCTACAGTCAGGGATTTGAGTGTACGCAGAACGATAGAATTAATTCTTTCTCGCGTACTGTGCACTCGCGACAACATTGGATAACTGAAGCGATCCTTTCGCCAAACATCGACACTAAGTCCAAAAACTGACAAAAAGTGGACACTGATAATTGCCTTAAGGGCATATGCATTTATGAATATCCAGCGAAATTTTCATCTTAAGCCTAGGTCAAGCATAAATGAGTATATGCCACACGCTGTGATTCGTCTACCATCAGTTTCAGATAAAATGCACTAGAGAATCTTTCCCGCTCGTCGTGGAATGGCGCTCACTTCCACTCTGGTATCAATGAAAGATCTGACACCAGCAGAACTACCTCCTGTGAAGAATAAGCAACACAGAAGCAAATCGCTATAAACGACTGTTTTTGATCATTTATCATCGTAACACGACAACTATGTGTATTCAGCAAAATCAAAAAAGTATGTGAGCAGGACGAACAGACCTAGCAGACTGTCACTGGATCAAGTACCGCATGCCTGTCCGAACTCTACGTGACCACTATGTGAATTAAGGGTGGTTGGAATCCCGAACCGTTCATCATTAACACTGATGATTATTTCTTTGATTGGCAAGCATATAGGTGTACTTTTTCCACTGATATATAGCTAAACCTCTTCATCCTGTTTACAAACTCTCGATTTCTTGAATCTATGCACTTGTATTGAGCTATAAGTGTACTGTCAAAAACAACTGTTCACCAAGGTTTTATTTTATGGTTCAGTGGAAATGTTTGCGGTACGAAACACCATGTTGAAATTAAACCAGTGGTGGCCGTCGCATTTAATGACTGGCCGGAACGTTTTCCCAAAAGACAGAGCAGAAAAAGCACAGCTGAATACAATCTCCTGTGTGATGATCGAAGTTACTGTGATGCCAACAAAGCTACGTAACGCCAATCAATGTATGGGAACACTGACAAGTGATTGGACGCGTACTGGATGCGAACCAATTTCTACAGGGAAGCTGGCTTAACACTAGTTGCATCTGCATCGCGAGCGCAGTCAAATGCTCGACGAACTTGTCATGTGGTCGTTGTAATGGGACCGACAAGACAACGGACGCTAGTTAGAAAAATGGATTGGCTTCAAACGGCACATCAGCAATATCGGATAGCCCAACAATGGATACGATGGCATTGACAAAAGACATTGTTTTGCTGGTAGACAGATAGATGCGATCCAACTAGAGCCGTCGACAAATAGAATCACCAGTTACTTGCTATGTGCAGGCAGCACGATAACAGAAAAGAGTTCGTACAAATTCCTTCCTTCTGAGAGCCCATTCTTGTTCATTTGGACACTTCTCAAGGTGTAACATGAAGTCGCGGAAGGGGTTTCATGGATGAGCTCGAAGAATTTCACTGCAGTCTCTGTCGGAATGGACACAAAACTCGAGCGGCATACTGTTCCTCGGAATGTGTTGGTATCCTTCAGGTTTCCATGGGCTAGAAGAACAATGTTAAAACCAACTATCCCACTAATTCGTTATGGCATAAGTAAAAGTCAACTAAGTTTACCTTCAAATGTGAGGTGGCGTCCACCAAATTTAGTGAGGCTCGTTTAGCTCAATCTCTGTTTCAAACATTTTCTAGCGGCTATGCTGTCACGATTCGCTGTAGGTGTGAAGGATGTTACACTCTTTTGCTAATACTTAAGAGTATGGATGTGATGAACTTGTTTTGTACATTCTGGTGTAAAACTTAGGAAGAGTATTTTAGGTCGTTATATTTCACTTTTGCTCCATCCCACGTATTCACAAAGGTCGGGAATTGAAACGCATTCATCAAACTTACATTATTACGGTTCGTGTTTGGATTTTTTGCAAGTTCAAGAGGGCATATTCAAGTTTTTTGCGCACACTGTATACGACAGTCGGTTTTTTTCATACAAAAATAGTGGGAAAACTGGTATAAGGCGAGTGTTACGGCAAGTTTCAGTAAAATGGTACACGTGAAAATCCCAAATCAAATGTATGGAACTGCGCATTTCAAGGAACCTAACATCATCGCACCTATTTGATGGTTGAATGGTCCATCACACGTACGGTGAATCAGCATGGCGGTGAGCAGCGAAAATGTGTTCTGGAGGATATTCGTGGAGAACTATTGGAATTTGTGGGAGTGCTAGGATGATCTGAACAGATTTCAACGGGAAACCTGCAGCAGTTTCTTCATGAATAGTTCGCAAACGGCAGCGAGTGCCAAGAAACATAGAGGAACGGATTTGTCGCCGGGCTGTCCGTACAAAAGTGTCGTATAAATGTGTACACGTTGAACAGTAGCCACCAAACGGTAATATATTGGTACAATTTTTATGACATTATCTTTTCGATTCGCCGAATATGGCTGCATGGCATCTTGGGTAGTTCAGTACTGTTGAGGCGCATATCGCATTGAGAATGCCAAACTGGAACATTCACACGACTTTCAAGTTGTACGGACTAGCATCTATCTCATAAAGAGACGTCTATCAATGGCAGATGAGCGGCATGTGATTGAGGTGAGGCAGTACTTCAAAGTACTCGTGAAATGAAGTTGCACGTTGAAAGTAAGTTCGGGATTGAGATGCATTCAGACGACTCACGCAATCTACGTAGGAAGCAGGGTAAGGCTGATTCTCGGGACGAGCTGGTTAAATTACGCGATGTGCTGGAAGCAGAAGGACAGTATTTCTTGCTGTTAGGGGAGAAGTATTTATAGTTCTCATTCTCTGTTCCAAAAAGTTCATTCCAAATGTGTCCTGAATTTACCGAAGTCATTTTGGCGGACGCCACTCACCAATCGAACTACGGCGGCCTCATACTGTGGCACGCCATGTTAGTAGATGTAACTGGTGAAGGTGTGACGTTTTCTTACGCACTGATGCCCAATGAAACGACGGATAGTTTTACAACGTATACTGGAAATGCTACCCTACACGTCAGCAGTGCAAACCTACGTCGTTGGTCGTTCGCTTGCACAGTGGCGAGCAATTCGCGAGGTTTACCTTAGGTGTGCCGCGGTATTTTGCAGCTTTCACTTACTGACTGATGTATCCCGGCTTAGACACGTATAAAAGGAACCGCGTATACCAGCGGAAACATAACATGGTATACATAGGGAACGCTTAACAGGTCATTGTAGGCTATCAAGTCTGCATGCCGGGTAGCTTTCGAGTACCTGTGCAAGACATGGCCTGTCCGTAAATCGGGGTGGGCCTCTCACTTGCTAAAAGGGACCGTTTTCTTTGGTAACTATACAAATAACCGGGTGGAGAACAAGAATGAGCATATTGAAAGTGCTGTGTAAGAGCGTTCAACAGTATATGCTTTAATGAAAAATATCGCTGAGCGTTCAAAGATTATGTTTTCCGATCGTCTGTGTGCTGCTGGGATAGAATTATGAAGTTGTTTGAACCACCGGCGGGATATGAAAACTTGTCTGCACTTCTGAAACTTTCATCGGAATTTGCCAGATGTGTTTTTCTCAAGCTTTTCGACAATAGTCAGATAGAGGACGTCGGGTGCGAGAAAGGGACATAGAATGTTCGGTGTGCAAAACGGAAAACGTTTCAGGTCGGCACTGGTGAAAATGGTAGATGTGATTGCAGCTTCCTTTCGCAATGACTGATGCCGTGTAGCCATCTCGTTGCGGTTTTCCTCGTAATAAGCAGACCGATTGGCATGTTAGCTATAAAGTGTAGATGAGCACTACATGTCAATGCCCCCACTAAATTTGTTCCCAATGACATGCAAGAACCGATCCTGCCTGGACTGTGAGACGATTGAGCAACCAATATGAACCACGGGAACATCCTCACCGTCCTTCTCAGGAGAAACTGGACTGACCCCACGGCTATCTTCAGGGCCTTCTACAACTTGATCTCCATTCTGAGCCCTGCTCACTTATTGTTAACATGCGTACGATGGTTCACTGAGGGCAGACGATGAGAGTCACTGAGTTTTATTCCAGTGACAGCCTTCTGGATCCTTATCCAACTGGTAGTACGATATTCTGTGGATAGGCGGTGAGGGCCGTTGAGTGTTATTTCAGTGGCAACCTAAATACGCACATGAACACGTGCATGTGTATATGTGTACACATACGTATATGTATACGTATATATATATATATGTGTATATATATGTGTGTGTAAACCATGATAAACCTATGCATATATATGTAGATAAGTATACATATGTTTTTATGTATAAATATGTGTATGTATGTACCTATAAGCATATATACACGTATATTATAAACGTTTGTACAGATATATACATACGTACATATATGTGTGTGCATATGAGAATGCATAAATATATGTACATATATAAACACATACATACACATATGTATATTAGTCTGCAAATTTATACATATATATACATATATAATAATAATAATAATAATAATAATAATAATAATAATAATAATAATAATAATAATAATAATAATAATAATAATAATAATAATAATAATAATGGTATATTTCTCGACGCATTTGTGAGAAACACACTCAGGAGAGCGTGATCAACGCAGTGATTTTTAGCATATACATAATTGAACACCAAATTTGATAATTGTACAACGAGTCAGCTATGTGAGTAGAGCGACAAAACAGACAAAACTAGACATTATATGGAGGGAAAATTCAAGTCTAGGCAGGAAACTTCGAGCTTCATGGTTCTGAGAAGATAGTGCTTGGGGTCTGCACGATTCGATAAAATAATTGATTTGTTACATCAATTTGGACTCCACAAGGTGATCGCTGGCCTGATGCTCAAGGTCGTGCCAAAAAACGGTGGTCGGAGGATGAAGAGGGTGTATTGGCGAAGAATTTGCCCATTATTCCATGTAGATAGTCCCGAAAAAAAGTGCAGAAAATTTTTTCATGATGTGGGCGAGGTGGGAACGCATATACTTTCGCGAGGAATGCATGGACCTCTCGACCGGACGTCAATCTTCGCTCAAATTCCTAAGAATTTCGAGGAGCTCGCGATATGCACAACCACTGCGGAATTTTAAGAGTCCGGGCGGGGTGGGATGTTTTCTCGCACGGGATGTATCAGTGAAACCAAGAATGGAGAGAGGAATTATGCGATAAACGGGATAACGTGGAACTAACTATGTGAGCTATGACGAACAATGGAACATGTGATATTCTGACATAACCTCCTATGTGACGTTAATAGCATTGTGTTGATTGATGAAATATATACCACATGCGAACAGCTGCTATTGAATAACGCGAAAGGAGATCGATTATAAGCTATTCCCAGTGTACGATTATTACCGAATTTAGATGTCTATTATCTTTGTACAGACGGTATATAGAATGAGAAGAATGTTTGACAACACCGAGAGGTTTTCGGGTGGTCTATCAGGGGAGGAAAAGAAAGAGTTGCGACTCGACGTTATTATGCAGCCATGAGAAGAACAAGTTGAGGTTTTTAACGATTTTAGCATGTCCAGCATCTGCATGGTGGTTTACAACTTAGACACAAGCTATCAACAAGTATGGGGTAAGAGTGTGTCAGGATGTTTGGGTTGTTACTAACGGGCATGTATATTGACACCTATACGTGTTCACTCTAGACATGTTATCGTGTTCGCTGTCAATTCTGAAAGTACAAGATCTATCCTGAAAGTGGTAGGTTTGATCGGTTCTAGAGGTGCGTGATTTAATATTACGCAAAACAGGCGGTTTTTCGTCAGATGTTATCAGGTCCGTTTTCGAAGATAACTTCCTCAGACAAGTAGAGCTTGAAAATGGACATGACGTTCGTCATTTCCAGGAAAGTTTCTAAGTTTCGTTTGAATTGGTGTATATTCTTACTGGACCTAATTGCATACGGAAGTGTGTTTCAAATGTAGGAATATTTTACTAGGAAATAATTTGAACGCATATTTTCCCGAGATTTAAGAGCTGCCAAAGTGAAATACTTGTGTCTAAGGTTATACTTTGGCCTGTGTTGTAGGCTAGTCGCGAAGCTGACGGTGAATTTACTGTCATAGACCAAACTACACATGAGTGAAAGGTTGAGCTTGAGTCGCCGTAACCAGAGAGGATCAAATACAAGCGTCCGGCAGCGTTCTCTGTAGCTCAGAAAAGATGGATAACCCAATAAGCTTTTCGGGAATGCACGTTGGAGGCTTTCCAGAGTTAGCCTATCAGACTTGCTCAAGTGGTCATATATGAACGTGCAGTACTCAAGCTGAGGTCGTACGCATATATGCGTATATATTTGTGTATTTACATATATACATATGTATAATTATATAGGTATGTACATATAAACTTCTATATATGCATAATTCTCTATATACACATGTATACGCATGGTTATACGTGTATATATTCATATACACATATATATATTTGTATATTCGTACAGGCACATATATATATGTATATATATCTGTGCGAACGTGTATAATATGATAAATATGCATACATAGATGTACATATATGTGTACATATATGTATACTTGTATACATATATATATACATATATATATGTACATACATGTGCATGAAAATACATATGTATATACACATACATACATACATATGGGTTCATCATGATTTATATATATATATGTGCATATACCCATTTGCACATATATACAAATATATATATAGGTATATACAGAGATATAATATTTTGGGGAAAAATACCTATATAAAAGTCAGCATATGCTTTCACATGTTCGCAAAAATTTCCCCGTGCACCTTACGTATTTCCAATATATATATGGTCAACATATATATTATACGCAATATAACTACACATATGCCTGCTACAGACGAACTGCTTCAGTAACCAATGAGAAAATTGGGGTTCAAGGCCACCCAGCGTATTATTAAGTGTAACATGCAGACCAGTCGACTCTACCCCGGATGCCCGTAACTTCGCGGACCAACATTCGGGCAACGTGGACGCACCAGGGGACAACGCTCTTCCGAAGTAGGGGTTCGAACAACAGTTCTGAAAAGAGGAACAATACGAACAAACATGAGCCGAAGGCCCAGTAAGCCATACACACGACTTACACAAACGTAAGCTGAAACGGCACCAACAACACAGCAACACGCCCCGTCACACACAAATTCAATTCGTGCGCGCTCGCTGGTTTCGGTTGCGCGTTACAATAGGCCTTTCAATTCATTTTTTGCCGGTGTAACGCGCAACCGAAACCAGCGAGCGCGCACGAATTGAATTTGCGTGTGACGGGGCGTGCTGCTGTGTTGTCGGTGCCGTTTTAGCTTACGTTTGTGTAAGTCGTGTGCACGGCTTACTGGGCCTCCGGCTCATGTTTGTTCGTATTGTTTCTCTTTTCAGAACTGTTGTTCGAACC
>QNGE01005850.1:17080-38071 GCA_008508345.1 Paragonimus westermani
CTGAATAAAGCTTGCGCAAGGGCCGTGAGCACTACTTGGTGTAACAATCGAAGGAGATGGATAAAGCCTTTTTATCTGGGAATGGCAGAAGGCGTCTTACTCTGATCCGTGGTTGTACTGACCGTCAAGTCGGTGTAAGTGAGACCATATGTGAAAAGGATGGTTCACTTATCACCAGCCGGTCGCACCGACTCGACAGGTGGGCTGAACATTTTGAAGAACAGTTCGGTTGGCCTCAACCAGATCATGTGGACGTGGGCACTCGATTGGTCAGCTATTGCATTTCAGACGGCCCTCCGTCGGAAGCAGAAGTGGCCATGGAGCTCAGGTTGAGAGGCGCAATAAGGCTCCTGGATCAGACCTCTTTTCTCCTTTCCTTTCTCAAGGATGGTGGAGTGAGGTTGCTATCAGAACTTACGAAACTTCTGCAGACGATCTGGGAGACTGAAGAGGTACCTCGTGATTGGTGCCTTTCAAAAGTCATTCCCGTTTTCAAAAAGGGGGGCTGAAACCAGCGAGCGCGCACGAATTGAATTTGCGTGTGACGGGGCGTGCTGCTGTGTTGTCGGTGCCGTTTTAGCTTACGTTTGTGTAAGTCGTTTGCACGGCTTACTGGGCCTCCGGCTCATGTTTGTCCGTATTGTTTCTCTTTTCAGAACTGTTGTTCGAACCCCTACTTCGGGAGAGCGTTGTTCCCCGGTGCGTCTACGTTGCCCGAATGTTGGTCCGCGAAGTCACGGGCCTCCGGGGTAGAGTCGGCTTTCCTGCATATTACAGGTACAAATGCATCTTCAGATTATTTCGTCATTACGTGATATAAACAGCTCCATTTAGAATTCTAAAATAATTTGGCTCCGGCAAGGCAGTACGGAAAATTCCGGAGTCCAGCAAACGATTGGGCAGAATTCAGCGCAGATCTTCGTGGATTGCTGAAAACCTTCGAAAAGATGAAAATGTCGCTAACTGTTCTGCCGAGGCGAAGCTTTGTGCACCCGTCCGTCGCGAAACTTTCCCGCGCACAAGTAATACTCATGAGATCAAGAAAAAGAAGACAATCTCACGCGTTAAATTTGAAAATGTGAGGTGATCATGTGTACTACGACGAGTGATGCGTGTGCAATGTTCTTTGGCAATGACTTCGTGCGATACATAGTTTGTTTCAGCCTAGTCCGAGACCAATGGCAGTAAGCAGGAGAGGAGGGGAAGGGAGCAAGTGGTTAGCTCCAGCCCATTCGAGGGCACTCAAAACAATGCAGGATGACATGCGTGCAAAAATCTCAAGTGCGTCAAACGACTGAAAGGATCTAAGTTGAACAGCCTTGAATGGAAAATGGACGGGTCCTTAAGAAATGAGCAAACGTTCGCTGCGTACAATTGGTCGCACGACGGAAAATGTGGCACTGGGTTAGTATCAGGCCTTCCATAGCCCACATACTCGGCAACACACGCAAAGAACAGGTTAGAAAGGAAGCGTGGTTGCAGCCGGCACGCTTAAAGAAGACACACGACCGCTGGTCACTACCAAATATGCCATTTGCGAAAACAACTATAGCAACAGCATACTGTTAACACAAGAATGTTATCAGAACGCAACCAAATATTTTGTGTTCATCTGACGCACACGCGCAAATGACTACAAGACTGTTGTGAAGTTTAAGATATATGACCCAAGGTTATTTAACTAAGAAATCCCTTTCTTTCGTGTGCTGTGTGGTGCACGTCCGCTTTAGTTTTATTGCTGTTTTCCATTTGTCACTTCACCCTCCCCTCGTTACAGTTTTCCTGAGTGCACATACAACGGTGCTGCAGTGGCTTCATCGTCAGTGTGAAAACGGAATATACAGAAGCACAGCATGATATAGTTACATACATACACATATTTGTAGAAGCCTGAGAAATCATTTTGTAAAAATGTGCCGTAAAACCTCCATATCTTCGTTCACGCTTTGAAAACACCCACTGGGTAACCCTTTTAAGAGTGGAACGTATTTTGAGGAAGTCGGAGATTGTAAACCAGCTTAAAAAGCTTCGCTCGCGAACGTTCTTCTACCGTCCACATGTTCCACGTGGACCCGGTCCCATTTGGCTACTATCAAGCGAATCAAAGTTCGGAATCCAATCCTGTCAGCCCCGAATTTAGCCCCGGATTATTCGAATAAGAATCATGGGTCAGAGCCAGAAACACTGGGAAGTCCAAATGCAGCAGATGGCTTGTCGTGTCCGTAACCATAGTGATATGTTGCCATTCAATTTTGTGCACTTTTGTTTATCTCGCTTCGTTGACACCATCTGCAAACCCGTTTATATATATTACTATAACTTGTTGAAGCTGATTGCTGAGAAGAATAAACTGGAGGTACCGTGTATTTTCTTCGTCTTTCTTTTATTTTTGATTTATTTGTACACATGCCTTTAGTACACAGCCCTCAACGTCACAACCATTCTTTGATGTTACCATATGTTTTCCATTTTTATCACTCGACTGACCAGGCCACTACAAAACGGATGATCTAAACTATAATTTTTAAACAGCTTTCTATCTGTTCCCTCGACATTACTAACAATACATGACGATGCTGCGGACCTTGACGGTGAAACCTAACAGTGTTGTTCCAAATTGCGTGAATTTAGCTCCCGAAATCGTCGACTGTGGTTTCACCAGATTGAGGCCGTTTTCATCATCAGGCGAATAACATCACAGGAAATAAGGTTTTCTTGCGTAGTGTGAACCCTTTCTTTCGATGTCGCAGTAGGATCAGTCTCATCCAACTTATAGTACACCTTTTCAAAAGACGCGATCTTGAAGCGAACTGGGAAGCCAGAATCTAAATTGTTACACCACTTGTTCAACACGGTCGAGCTAAGTGATCGATCCTCAGTCCAAGTTTGACCTCATACGAGAGGCCTCTTGGCTTGCAGAAGCTCGATTGTGCCATCTCGAGGCAGTTGTATGTAGAAAACCTGCCATTTGTGGTAGAGCATATTTCCACTGCCATGGATGAAGAAAAGTTATTCGACAACTTGACGGCTCTTGCGGACAGAGTCGTAAATGTTTCTTTCACAACCAGTGTGTGTCGCAATCACAACCGTTCTCGCAACAGCCTCTTCAGTCCCAAAACTAATGACAGTCCAAAGCTCTTGAATGAGAAGGTGTGCCACCATATGGACAATGTGACTATGTGATCAGTCGGATGAAGGGGTACCCACCTAGAGGTCGTACACGACCTAACCTCCGCGGTCCATCAGGATGGTGTTGATACAACTAAAACTTCAGACACGAAGCGAATGAATGCATCTAGCCGTGTGCATTCCGAACTTGCAACGCATCATCATCCAACTGGCAGGCCAGCCGGCAACGGCGGCAACTGTCACTGACTCAGCAGGTACTAGTCGCCTATTTTATATTAATGGTCGATAGACCGATTCGCGGTTCCCTATCGATACCAGAACCGAGCTATGCACTGTCACCACAACCAAATGATCGTATTCAGCCAGGCCACTAAACGTCGTATTGAAACTTTCGGGGAACGCCCACTCACTATCGACCTCGGTTTCCGACGACGTCTTCGGTGTATATTCTTACTTGCCGAGTTTCGGGAACCACCCATCGATGCCCACTTCCTGTCACGTTTTACATCTATGTTTACAACAAGGCGCAATTTAATTGACAACACTGCCGCTCGCATAGCAAACGGTTCCCAACTAACTGTCGCATCAATCGGTATCTGGCCCGCTTTTTTTACCAAAACTGTCTTTTGCACCACTGTTGAAGGATTTTTCTTCGTCAACTCGGCCGCGCTCATATACCGAGAAGGTTAGGCACAATGTGGTACATTACATTACAATACGCAATCCTTCGGCCTTTTGTCGTTCACGCCGGTTACATCCGGGCAAGATAAGTAACAACTGAAATAAAACAGTCAAAGTAGGACTCGAACATATGATACAGTTAGTCATAAACCGACTTTCAAACAACTCCAGGGCGACAACACTCTATATGATGCCAAATGTCTCTGGGCGATTGGCCACTTTGCACTGATTACCGTGCTCTCAGAAGCTGCACAATCCCGAACAGGTACGCGTACCACACATCTGTGGATTTTCATTAAGACTCACCGGCGCTGCTATTCTTTCTAAATTAGGTCTAGTACACGCCTATTATCTTATTCCGGGTTCGAAGAGGACACTCCGAAGACAGCCATTCCGATACCTTTGGACTTTTTGAGTTTCCACGAACGCCTGTCGGGCTCCGTAGTGCTGTTCAAACGTTTCAGTAATCCATAGACGCGGTGTTGCGTGGTCTCTCTCCCGAATACGTCTACAGTGACTACTTTTTGATTGTTGGCTGCTCTAACGAGAAACACTTATATCACCTTTGGTCTATTTCCGATCGTTTCCCGCAACATGCTATTCAAACCAACTTCGATCAATTTGCCTTTATAGTTGGTTCACTGGAATTCCTGGGACATCACATCGATCAGACTGGCATCGCACCTCTGCAAAACAACCTTGAGTCTATCTCGACTCCTCAAATTTCCACTACGATGACCTAACTTCGACGACTCCTCGGCTTACTCCACTATTGCGGGCGTTTCATTCCCAATTGCTCGAACATTTTCAAACTTCTGACCGACCCGATTGACTAAAAGCGCGAGTCCATTGAGCTCCCACCCAAAGATTGAGTAGTTTCCTCAGTCTCAAAAGAAGCCTCATATTACGCAAAACAGCTATGACTTATTAGTTGAGATCCAAATGTCTGTCACCTTTTCACCATGGCTGCATGAAAAGCTGATGCTGGCGCAGTCTTAAAACAATCCGTGAATGGTGAACAGCAACCCTCGGACATTCCTCACCAAAGTGACAGCCAACACAAAGTACAGAAACATTTGACTTGAGCTGCTGGCTATTCATCTGGCAATCCTTTATTTTTAATACCTTTCGGAAGACCGACACTCCGTTGTATAAACCGGCCGCAAGCCCTCAAAATTTGCTTCCCATGCCAAACCTGATTACTGACCTTATTGTAGAGTCAGACGTTTGGATTACATCTCCAAATTCACCATGGACATCTGACACTTATCTAATGACGTCAATAACATTGCTTATGGATTTTCACCCCCTGATGTCAGCTGAGTCCAGTTGCTACCCTCCTTCGATCTGGATGGGATTGCCAATGCCCAGCAGTGCAGTGGGGTCATGAAGGACGCCTCTACTCGCAAGCCCCCTCAATTGTCTACCGTTCCTCTGCCGACACAAGCTGGTGACATTCTATGGGATATTTTGACGGGTACACCCAGACCACCTGTCCCAACTTCTTATCGGCGTGCTGTTTTTAATCATTTTCACTGTTTACCGCATTGTGTAAAGCACCGCAGGCTGATTTTGGTTTTACACCGTTTTTCGCCTCCCTTGATAAAAGATGTTCGTCTCCGGTCACAACGGTGTGTAGAGTGCAAACAAGTAAAGTCTACAAGCATGCGGTTAGCACGCCTGTCGCATTCCTTTAGCAGGACACTAGTTCTTCTCATGTACATATTGACATGGTTGGACCACTGCCACACTCCAACGACTGTGCGCAGATACTGGCCGCAGTCGACAGTTTTGCCCGTCGGTCTTCAGCTGTACCCATTAGAGATGCCTCAGCGGAAAAGGTTGCCGTAACGCTCTTGAAGGACTGGTTCGCTAACTTTCGTGTGTAAGTTACAATTACTGCGTATTGAGGCACCCAGTTTCAGTTTTTCAGTTTTCGTTTTTTAGTTTTTCGAAACTTTATGCAGTTACTGGGTTGCTTACACACTAAACCGACGGCAGACCATCATCGCGTTATTGATTTAAACGGCCGTTTCAATCGGCGACTAGAAGCCTTGATAACCACACAGTCCTACGTAACAAAAAGGAGCGAGCGCCCGCCACTCATTCTCCTTGGAATGCGGTCTACCGTTGGAAAGGATTTTGGCTAAACGTGTCAGTCCCGGGCATCTAGTGGCTTTTCGAGCAACGGTTAACCTACTAGTAATGTCCATCGATAGGCTGGATTCAGATTAGTCGCATTTGTAGGCAACGAGTGCCCATGAATTCCCAGCCCGTCGAGCAGCAGATCTCGACCCAATAGGGAAGACGGTCGTATCGGTAACTTCCATATCAATAGGGCGCCGATGTACAAGAACTGACAATAAACTAAATTTAGAAAGATAAAAAGCGAACTTGAATATTGAATCCACCAAATACGCAGGTTCCGTGAGTAGCCGTCTACATGAGTGTGACAAAATGTGACAGTCATGTAGCGGTGAAGGGAACAGGCGCAACAGGAAGAAGGGCCACATGGTTTCCAATCGCCGGAGAAATAATTTTTTGAGTTGGCAGCTTGAACGGTCGTATCACTCTTTGCAAGAAAGGCTCGCATTCGTCACCAAGAACTCCAATGTAAGAAGAAGGCACAAAGTGAAAGGGGACAAATAAGGAGAGGCAGTGTGATGGCCAGCTAAATACGAAACGGAACAATCATCAAACGCTCAAACCAAGAAGCTAAATTAACACTGGCCCCTGAAACAAGTAGGGCTTCCTGATAGTCGTGTAGCTGCAGGTTGAGTTTTCATTGTGACCGGATCCCACTGCACCTGAGCTTTGTTCGCTGATGACGTCACTGTCCTCTGCCTGTTCGAGAGGACGTACAAGCCTTGTCTTTCCTGATCATGTCACCGTCAATCCTCATATACGCTTCGCTGATGCGATTTTCAGAATTTTCAAGTTGACCATCATTCACATTTGATCGCAGCGTTCGCATTCAAGTAGACTTTCTAGTCAGCCACTTTCGAAAAGAAGCACTAGACTCGAGTTTCGCTCTCGGTCGTGCCTAATGTGAGGTCAGTGGCGCAGTGGTAACACGGTTGCCTCATGATTGAAATGTACGCAGTTTAAATCCCGGCCGTGACAAGGATATGCACTATTGACGAGCTCTAATGAGAGCGAAACTCGAGTCTAGTGCTTCTTTTCGAAAGAGGCTGGCTGGAAAGTCTATCAGAATTTCTAACGCCGCAATCAAATGTGAGTGATGGTCAACTGGAAAATAAACCAAATCCCCGACTACTGATCAGTAATTTTCAGAATTCTTGAAAACTTTACTTAACCCGGTCTTGGGCTATGCGCATACGGGTCGAGGACCCCGGATCAGAAGAACGAGGTCATCTACCTCTAAGTCTCATCCGGCCTTCGTCCACTTGATACACCTAGGTGAATGGCAGGTGTTCCTGGGTGCAGTGTTTCCAAGCCACAATAGCCAGGTGTGGGGATCGCAACGACTCTTCCGCGTACCTTTCTAGCGGTGTGATTTGAGTGCACCGCAGCCTCGGGTTTGGTTTTGAGAGCAGCAGATCTTCCGATCTTAAAACCGACGGACCATCAGTATCGTTGTACACTGGGACTAGAGGTTTGTCACCCAGAATTCTACCGATATCAACCAAGTAAGTGTAGGCAGCCTCATCCGATATCACCTGTTGCCTTACGTCAGCTTGCATGACCCATCGAATCGTGTGAATCATGCGCCCCCATGTTCCCCCATATGACTAACAGCAGGAGTACTGAGGTAACAATCGATACCATGGACCACCAAGGTACGAAAGAGTTTGTCTTAGCCTCAGCCAAGTAATTTCCTTCTCAGCTTTGATTCCGCACCCTTAAAGTTGGACCGGTTATCGCTGTAAGTAAATTCCCGCGCACGCTGATGGCCAAATAATCTTATTACAGCCATCAGAAAGGAGTCCGTTGACATCGACTTTGCTACCGCCGGATGTATGGTTCTTTCCCTTGAACCATTGGGTAGATAGAATAGATATCCATAATTTTCACGAAGCTCCTCTCAGTGCGAGCTTCCAGAGTTCCGAAGAAATACTACATTTTGCAGGCTGTAAACAAGGTGCTACCGAGTGTTGTGCAACCAACAGGAGGCGACACTACAACTTTTTGGCACGGCTTCGCCGGAAATATTTTGCCTCCCGTGCACTTCGACAGACTGCGACAGACATTAACCATGCCTTCCACAATCCAAAGCCTTCTTTGGATGGTTGATAACACGCGACTAGCTCCCATCTGACATTCAATTTTGTGAAAGTGTCTGGCAAGCCTGTCCGTAACAACCCCACGGGACGACACTATTCCTAATCGAGTAACACAAGACAGTCTGGGTTAAATCCGCCCACCAAGAAACAAAACACCGTTTATGGTGACATGTCTTGGTCACGCTAGCCTACCTCGTCGGCCCTTGGAAACTTCTGTACAGTTCTTGCTGAAGACGTTCTGCCGTTCAAACAGAACGACGGATTCAGAGGTCAGATCCATTTCTCACTTAAGTAATGGACCCAGGATAATGAAACACTGTCGGCTAGCCTTCTCACAAATGGCCTTATTCCTGATATGTAACAACCACGATATCGTACAGGCTAGGATGTAGCAGTGTAAGTGAAGTGAAACAAGCTGCACGTAACTGAGCGCCGCTAACGCTGGCTAATTCTAACATCTTGTCTGCGGTTCCTAATTCGGAGCTGATAGGATGCTTGTCGGATGACCAGGAATTCTCGATCACTCACACGGGCATCAACCCATTCAACCACGTATGCATAACTTGAGAAAAATTATCACATGTTCTTCGCGAAGCTATGCCTGCCGAGTTTAACTCGGACGAGACGTATCAACATTGACAACCGTGAGCATAATTATTAGAACGCGGTTAACAGAAAATGTGACAAAGCGATGAGACATATTTCTCAAGCACTCCAGAAAGATGATAGAGTCTGCCCAAAGCGTGACACCGTTGAAGGTTGGGCGTTTCATATATTATCCACAGCCATCACCACGGTGGCAAGTTCCAACCTTGGAATAGACAAGGGATTTAAAGGTCCAACCCGGGGTTTTCCCGTCAAAAGACAGTAAGAGATGTTGCCATCTCCCAAAGAGATAGCTAAAAGCTTCACAGCCCATCTAGAATCCGTCAGAAAACGCAGGCAGTGTCGACCGTGTTGGCCTTTTTTCATCAGATCTGATACAACGTGGTATAACAACCGACTCTGTCACCCCTACGACTCGTGAACACAATTCTCACTCACCCTGGCACCTTCTGTTTAAGGGCGTGTCCCATCCGATATATTCGTGCCATATAAGCTGTGAACTAACTTCTGACCGCGCGGAACAGGCAGAGCAATCAACTTCAACTGGTCGTACAACAATGCGATACAGGCTAAGAAACCTCTTCTAGCGAGTGGCTTCCTCGCTAAAGACACAGACCTGCCATACGTGCCACCGAACCTCAACGACCTTCTGGCAATTATGAGCACCTGGATCTAATGTTGCTGATACGGACACCCTCCAGTTGGGCGGTATATTTAACAGCTCCCCTGCTACGTTAGCTGTCCACTTTACCAGTGTAAATCCACCTAAAGGGAGCGGTTCGCGCAGGTCGGACGCTACACGTCTGGCATTCACTGATACCAAGCAGTCGTCAAAGTAAAATTTCTCATGTACGTTTCGGTTGATCAGCTTGCTGAATCGGTGCCTGTTATGGATTGCAGTCCTCCTCGGTGCACAGGATGCGCGAGGGGGTGAAGACTCACCCTCGAAAATATAGACCATAGTCCCGTAAGTGTCCAGTGAGCCAGGCAATGATTCATTACTTCACCAAAGAAAGCTAAATGTAAAGTGGTCTCTTTTAGGAGCTTCGTCTGCATAAACCTCTAATTTATAATTAAGAACAAGGCTACTGAACCATTTCAGGATCGTGACAGTACAACCACTAGGTTGTTCGTCAGTACTGGTCTCTGCAGTCAGACTTTTTTCGCAGACGTCATTGCATTTCGTCACGTAATCGGTTTCTATCTGCACTTTCTCAGGTTTATTTGGATTCAATACTGAGTGGTGGTGTAGGTACCCAAAACGGCGGATCTCATCGTCTCTGCTGTCATCTTTTGATATATAACCCATAGTCACCTGTGCCTTACTAATCCCGTTATACCCACGCTCCAATATGGCATCGTGGGAAAGTCACTTACCTAGTAAATCCAGGCGCTTCTGAGCGATCCATCGGTTATCAGGAATGCTTACACTGCCGAACCGCCAAAGCAATTCAGTCTCATACCGACCATCATTCAGCACAATATTTGACTCCACAATACACTGAT
Source organism: Paragonimus westermani (assembly GCA_008508345.1). Taxonomy (NCBI): domain Eukaryota; kingdom Metazoa; phylum Platyhelminthes; class Trematoda; order Plagiorchiida; family Troglotrematidae; genus Paragonimus; species Paragonimus westermani. Next base: position 27,247 of record QNGE01005850.1, read on the forward strand.
ATCGTTGACCATCACATGAGTTAAACACCCCACCAAACAATCCACGCTCGAAAGAATTTACGTCGAACATGTGCTGAACCGTTCGTTTAAGCTCGGCACCCGTTAAGCAGTGACCTTTCGCATCGCTGTTCATTAAGAGTGACATGGGGTATCACAACGTCTAACTTAAGATGGTTTTCACAGAGTCTAGTTGATGCCCGCATTCAGTCCGCCAATTTACTACCGGATGTGCTTCCAGTACATCGCAACCTATTAGTAACCCGACTTTATTTTCCTCAACCGAAGTGCTGGGCAGACTGGCTAAATGGGACCAGCACTGAAGGTCATATTCGGTTATGATTTCCACTCACTCAACCGGAAGACCCCTGGTAATAAAGGTGCTGTCGGCCCTTATTCTACTTTCATCATCGAGTTACTTAACTTTCAAACTCAGCTCTTGGCATTTGGTAGTATCCGTCTTATGCAGTATACGAATGCTGAGCGTTCATTTGCATGTTGACGTCCCCACTTCCTCAGTCACAGACTCATTTGTGGCGGTTATATCGAACCCGTCATATGGAAAGGCACATGCTTCAATCGTTCCGATCGCTCTAACTAATCCGACAGGCACGAGGCCGCGATGAACCCCATGTCGTTCATAGAGGTGGCTCCACGGCCTGACTCCTTCATATCGAGTTCAGACCCAGAAGTCACCGGGTCTGTATGCATCATATTAAGATGTCGCCCTCAAAATACAAGCTGTGCAATTTTGTAGTAGAAAAACGGCATCGTTAGCACTTTCCTAGAACCTCACGTCGTCCCCCTAACGACATGATTCCAGATCGTCTGCACGTCAGCAGATCACTATCGTTGCCACGTACCACACATTAGTGTGACTTACTTACCATTCAGATGACGGCTGATACACGGGTTGATCATTGAATATCCTTGCGGAAGCGCGACGTCTCATTACCGCTAATGCAGCCTTGAGTCGATCGGGCAATGAGTTGACCAAACATGTTACCAGAAACCGAAATTCGTCTCTTTATACACAGAGACGAGTCGTTGAAAGGAGGCTGCCGACCGGCGTTTGTGACAGTCAGGTATCTGTGCTCACCGACCTTGCACTGGGAGGGGGACTCTATCCACGATTCGCAGAAGATCGGTGGAGCAATTTTAATCGGATGGATGTTTCATCTTGGGTAACACCAACTGACATTCCTTCATCTGAATAGTTGAACGTCGACGGCCTTCGGTGTCTTCCATGGCGAGCCTCGGGCCCTTAAGCATGTCCCTGGTCACAACCCAGATAATTTCAAAGGGCTTTCAAAATCGTCGCCACAATAATCCGGTTGCCCCAGTAAATCCTATCTTGCTAGGCAACAATACGCGGTGTTCGATAACTGCCTCAGCTAGGCCCTTGCAATATTAAATCAGGTAGGACAACATTTGTCCTTCGCCATTTGCTCTTCTGTCTACGTTACGTTAAAAAATCTCGCATGGAGCTAGGGAATTCCGAGGGCGACCCTTTACAGGGTCCTGACTCAATTTTTGGCAGGCACACAGGGATAACTGTGCTGTGTATACATCGTTTCATACAGCTTCCCTGGAACCTATAAGTATGAGGTCCATATGACGAGCTGGAGGTGAGAAAATTTTCATTCGTCCTTTCGGCTGGTTTCCCAGTCCTCATAAACAGAGAGGTTTTCTTCCACCTCTTGCAAACTCCTAGTTGTGACCTCAGAAACCTTAGCATCTCTTCCGTTATACGATTTCCTTTTTCAAAGAACCCGTCATCCACCACCAAATATCATTCGTGTGAGGTTAGAAAGTTTGGACACATACTCTATATCATCCGGTGGGGCTGCTATCGTCTCCACAGCTTTCCCTAGGCATGATCCCTCCTAAGATCTAAAGTCAAAGCATACCACGATCATTTGAAGCAGCAGACAATTCATCACTCCTAGGCAAGTCTCTGTGAAGATTAAGGAAGTTCGTAGATACAACACGTAGAAAAGGTAATAGTGGAAACATTTGAAGATGTTTGGATGCCGTCATCAACGTGGGCCATCCGAGGATCAACGGCCAGTTGTCGGGAGCAGGGAGCAGCACCACAATGTCACAATGCAGAGAATAGAAGATTCAACGAAAAGGAAATTAATGAGAACCGTCAACGTAGTTATCAACTTTTCATAGAGGAAAACAATCATCAAAAACTCAAAATGAACAACTACATTAACAGTGATACCTCTGAATTAGCTCACGGTACCAATTTGCACCTGCCAGGGAAATAGATTCAACTCCCGACACACTCATACGCGGGCACAGTTTACAATTCACAATTACTACAAACATGTCGAATGTTCGTTTCACATCAATCTGTTAGAATGGGCGCCAAGAACAAAAGCCTTCGGATTTGTTCACATGTAAAAATTGTGTTTTTGCGCCAAGACGTCATTCGGAAACCATCGCAATCACCATGCCTCAGCCCCTTGAACGTGGCTGAGCGTGACGAAAAATGTTCATTATTGAAGGGGTTGGACGGAGCCAAACCGTACCCACCGATCAACAAAATCCAGCCCATGCAGAGCAGGATGTTGACACACCTGACCTCATATTGACTGAAAACAACCCTTCTCCACCAGCGACAGTATTACACCCACATGCAGTTCAACCGTCTTGTGCTCTCGGACAGCGCACCGCACGAAGTCCACGGTCTGTACAATGGCTAGAACATCTAACATATTACGATACGTGATATGATAATCGAGTATCCGGTTTGTTTTACATTGATTGCTGCATTCTCATCGTGTTTTTGACCCCAAAACGATCTGGTGGGGGAGCTTTGTGATGTTCACAGTTCATAGTGATATTTTGCCATTCAATTTTGTACACTTTCGTTTATCCCGCTTCGTTGACACCATCTGCACACCCGTTTATATATACCACTATTACTTGTTGAAGCTGATTGCCGACAAGAATAAACTGGAGTTACCGCGTATTGTCTCTGTCTTCTTCATTTGTGTAGATGTTTTGGCTGGTAAGGTGATCGCACGATGAGATGTTTCGGCTCCGCGTATCTGTCGATCTACCGGCGCTAGACGTTCGACGTCCCAATTCGCATGTGTAGTCACCCGTCGGTCGTCGTCCGAACCTACCAGCTGGAGCTGTCCTCTTCTCATATGGTGGCCTATCCAACTCAGAACCGATTTTGAACTGCAAATCAGTCTTCCTGTTTTCTATCGGTACGTCTTCATTTTATTTCTACACATGCCTTTAGTACACAGCCCTTACTGTCACAGCCATTCTTTGATGATATCATATTTTGGCCATTTTTATCACTCGACTGACCAAGGCACCATAAGCTAAATTCTATCAGTAGACTGAAATCGTGTACGCAGTTGTCAAGATAATTATCGTTTTTGAATAACAGAAGTCATGCGAAGTCCGCGATGTGTTTTGACCCTCGAACATTCTTGAATGCGGCTGCAAGAGACATTCTGCTTCAGCGTCTGAAAGGCGTATTGATAAAATGTTCGCAGGTTCAGTCGAATAAAAATTAGAGGATGATCTATCGAAATCGTCAGATTACGTTCGCTTCCAAAATTGGTTTCCGGATATACTGGAATTCAGCGTCTAAAAATTTTAGTCCAATTTTGCGGAAGAATTTGATTTTCCTTCCGATGACAACCGTTGTCGGGTCATGAGGACTAGGACTGTTATGTAGTTGCATATGTTTTGTTCAAAAAGTGGGCACACCAGTGACATTTTCCCAGTTGTACTTGCCATCAACGCCCTAGTAGCACACCAAAGCGTTCGACTGTCTCTGGAGCCTCTTTTGGGTATCTTGCGCACGACACTCAACATTTTCAACATTAAAGCAATTTCGGCTTGACTGTCTGTAACTTCAGCAGCGCGGAGAATGAGGATAACTCGGACTATATGTTTGTAGCACAATTGTCGCTGGCTAGTTTGTGCTACTTCAGAGTATATGGCCGCTATTTTCTGAACGCCTCTTCAAAATTACCAGCTCAAGAACTCAAAAGGAAGACTGTTCCACTGGCTGATGGCCCAGTAGGGAAAGAGCCACTGGCTGAAGACGTTCCGGCAGCGCAGCTTTCAGCTCTGCCTGGTCGTTGTCACAGTTCGATTTGGCGATTAACTGCTCCACCAGACATATCTTGAAAAAGGAGTATGCAAAAATTAGATTTTTGCCAAGTGGTTTAATTTCGGGCGGATGCCAATCAAGAATTCCAGTTGAGAGTCGAACGCGACACTTCTCAAGTCTGTGACCAGGAAGGTTCCCGCGCGGTGAACGCGCTCCTCAGCCACTACGTGGCTCCCCACGCCGGTAGGCACAACTCGATCACCATGCATGGATAACGGTCCGGTCCAAACCTCATAAAGCGTTTTGGACGTCTTTCAGTTTAAGCGAGGAAAGATTTGCTCTAAACTTTCAGTAGTAGCGAATTCACTTCTTGCGGACGCCAGGTGATCACATGCAACAAGTAGCCTAGACGACATCCAAATATCCACATCTTCCTTCAGACCGATTTACTCAGTGGGTGCTGTGCTTAACACGCTGTGAATTACGATTGCATTGCCATAACTTGCACTGGGTGGCATGTCTGCAGAGTCGCTTTCAGTCAACGTGAGCCTCAACCGTCTGACCATCTCTTAATTGCATCAACATCTAGCCGTAGTGCACTAGGTTTTCTGGCATTCAAGATTTCCGGGTTACCGGGGTATCAAACAGAGCTGTTGAGAATATAATAATATTAATATTCATTTCTCAACGTTGGGTTATGCGCGATCACTGCAGATATTTGCAAACAGCAAAAACTATTAGTTAAACAGTGGCACAAACGTGAAGCCTGACTTCAGGAAGGAGGTGTTCAGAAAGCAAACGTCTGTAGTTTAGGAAACATTGGCGCACGCAACGCAGAAGAAGATAGTTTGCCCGCTTCAGAGATTTAGTCTCAAAAATGGGATGTTACAGTAATTTACTGTTTACGAGGTTGTGGATAGGCAATTTCTCAACTAATTCTAGGTCACTCTTGGAAGTAGGGCCCAACGCATCTTTAGAGTGTTTCGCCATCAGGGAAGAAAATTGGAGTCCGGACAATGTCAAGATAGGTCGGCTTTGACGAGGCAGGGCGGAAAATCCCAAAATTCAGCGAACGATTGGGCAGATTCCAACGCAAGATTTCGTCGATTGATCAAAAACGTCAAAAAGTTGAACATCTTGCAAACCGTTCGGCTCAGACGAAGTTCCGTGCGTCCAGCCCTAGTGGAAAAATTTCCTCGCTCAATGGATAATATGGGGATCGGAAAATAGAATGTAATTCCACAAGTTAGGTGAGAATATGTGGGATTATAACATTCACTGTGACAGACTATATGTATGCTGATATTTTTGACAAAGAACTCATAGGATATTATTATTTTTGCTGTGAGTATTGGAATATATAACCCTATCAACTGTTTGTTGTGGCATTATGCTATGCGCTCGAGTGTTATTCTGGCAAACGAAGAATTGAGTCGACGGTTTGGAGGGCCGCATGAAATGTGCGTGTGATAACTAAAGCTCACATGACGTCGTCCCGCTGGACTTATTAGCAAGCTCCAAGTTTATATTTCCTAGCAATTTGGGCGCTGCATATATATGAATGAACGCATGTCGGTAAAATAATGTTACGTTTCAAACGGTTTTGTGAGCACGCAGTGGACCAAGTGTTAACCGATCTCTTGAGTAAACCATATGACGAACTGTTTCAAGCAGGCTGTTTTTGAGGGGCGTTAGACAGCGGGGTGGTTATCTGCGTAATTCGCATTTGACGGCTAAATTTTTCTCGAACCACACTCAAAAAGGTCTTTTGGTGATACACAGAGTTTGAAGACAGACATTATGTTTGTTAACGTAAGATAATTGTCCAAACCTTCTTTAAAACGCCCAATGTTGTTACTGGCTCGGACTATATTTTGAAGTCTATTTCAAATGTAGGAATACTTTACAAGGAAGAAGTTTGCACGTATATTTTCCCCGGATATCAGGGTTGGCAAGCTGGAACCTTTAATTCTTGGACTATATGGAGGCTGTGTTGTAAATGGTCGGTGAACGCTGTGGTTATCGCATCAGAATGTATGAGTTCATACAGCAGCGTCAGGTTCAACTTTAGCCTACGCAACTAAAGTGGATCAATACCAAGTTTTTCACAGTGCTGTCTGTAGGTGAGCGAAGAAGAATATCCTGATGAGCTTTTGGTAAACGATCGTTGGAAGTTTTCCAACACAAGCCTATCAGACTTGCTTAGATGACAGTGAATGAAGGTGCAATGCTCGAGTTGAGACCGAGCACATATTATGTAGAGTGTCAGCTTCGCAGCTGGTAGACTGAACGTTGTTTTGATATGGCCCATTTTTCTTTCAGTTTTCGCCACCTGGAAGCACACCTGTTAAGAGAAACTGAAGGAGTATGAATACCGTCTTTCTAGATCTCTGAACGAAGTGGCTGTATCAATATTACAACCATCTAGTGAGATGGAGCCATGGGGTAATTTACAAACATAAGTGAGGATGTTCGATTTGTCTGCTGAGAACGACATCAGCGATGTTCTGCACCACATCTGCAATGACACTAGGTCCTGTCGTATATTTTGTAGACAGAAATTGATGTTACTGTACGATCTTCCACGAAGACGTTGAGCAACGCGTAGCAATAAACCAATGGTCCCAAATTTTCAAAACAAGATTGAATCGTAATGCCACGGTACTATTGAAGAAATTATCAAAGTGAATATTCAGACAACACCGACAGTTTTGATTGACAGATCGTTTTCAGGGAATGGGTTACAATTTGCTGCTGACCGGGCTAAATATGAACCATAATCACACAATATGGTATTCATACACAAAAGAGCTCTTTCGAGCAATCAATAGGTTCAAAACAATGGGGATGAGCCGAGCTCCAAAGAGAGGGTGCACGCACAACTCAGATAAAGTACAATGCCCGACTGGTTATTCGCACAACCATCAAATTGACGTGACAAAACAAAATTGTCTTGTTCAAGGTCCAATTAACCTCCGGAAACAGGGGAGGTTGAATGCAGAGGGGTGAATATTTAGAGGAATTGGGTTGGGTCGGATTTTCACATGATTGCAGTTAAAAGATTCGATACAGTTACTGCCCTGGCGGAATGTGTGAACGATTTTGATATCGTCAGCATAAGTCACTTGTGTACATTGAGAAGATCAACAAACCCAGAGCGATTCTTTGGACCAACCCGCTAGTCGCTGGTTTGTTGTTGAGTAGTATGTTCTATTTTGACTGTTTGAGTGCGACCTTCAAGGTATGATGACAGCTAGCTATACAAGGGATCTTATGTGCCAAAAGATGTTCTTATGATCAAGAGACGCTTATGAGGCACACTGTCAAAAGTCTTCTGCATGTCCGAGAGTGTGACAATTACCATATCTCCTGCGTCAATGGGCGTCGATATATGGTTTAAGAATTCCAGCTGACAGGTCATACAAGAGCGTTTATTAAGAAAACCGTGCTATGAAGGGTTGATAAGGTTTTGTGTCCTTAAAAACTCGACTATGTGCACCTTCATTATCCTTTCAAACATTCTCGAGCAGATTGACGTGTGGTTGATGGGACGATGGTTACTAACGTCCTGCCTTGAATCATTCCTGTGACGGGGTATAATGTTTGAGGTTTTCCATTGAGGAAGGAAGGTGCGGGATGAAAGTGATAGGTTGAACAAATTGATCAAGAGGATTGGTACAGTTTCACCTGCTTCCTTGATGATCATTAGTGGGATACCATGTGGTCCAGGATGGATTGAGGGCCTAAAGCAAACTAACTGTGAACGAAAACTTCGATCATCGATTAGAACATTATTCAACACTTCATCTGTTTTCGACGGGATATTAGGAGGCAATAAGGTGCCTTCTACGCTAAACGAGACAGCAAAATGTGAGTTGAAGAGTTCGCACATCGCTACAGGGTCATCGAAAACCGTTTTGTCTTCCACAGTAATAATTCTTATAACGGGGTCCTCATGGAACTTCCCCGTCTCGTCAGTTGCACTAGTTCCGTGCACCTCTGCTCACCGAGAGTTCTGATATGGATGAGAAGCGAAAGAGAATCTAGCAGTGATTGTTGAGGATTACCGGTGTTAATCAGGGAGGGGAGGGCAAATCTGCTCTGGTCTCAACTGTTCTGTTAACCAGAACAGAGGGAATCTACCAGTGAACATTGCCGTAAATAACATCATCTACTTCTCGTCTGAGGGAGCCATTTGGAACGGAATAAAAATTCGGCGAAGTCAGAAAAGAGACCTTCTAAGATTGGGTCATTATCTGTTATACACTTGTCACACACGACTGGGTCAAGATGGAACCATGCTGAGTGGAAGTGAGAATCTTCGACATGAAGTGCGCGAGAGTGGCGCGCTTTAAAAAGCGCACTAGTGTCTCAAACAGAATGGTGGCAAGGTTGACCGGCCGACAAATAGCCTGGGAATGTCGTTTTGAAGATGGGTTCGATCGTAATATTATTTCATGCTCCAGGAAGGATGTCAGTCCTGGTTGTCTGTTTGAGCGAAATACCCAGACTAGCACCCACTCCTTCATGAACTCTGGAATGGATCTTGTCGGAACCCATCATAGTGTGTGAATGTGCCATGTATAAAAGTTATCACGCATCTACCACAAAAACGTCACAGGAATGGACTGATGGCCTTGAGCTCTGCAGTGGTGGTGCAGGTTGCTATTTTGGCGGTGCAAAACTGTAGACTGGCGTATGTCACTCTCGGAATAATTTGCGTGTTTTGCAAAAGGGAAGTTAATGTTACATACTAGTGCACGCCCAGTTTTTACTATCCATTCGCTCAAATTAACATAATATTTCGTGCATTTTATCATATTTAATTGCTTTGAGACGTTTTAAACGTAACTCATTAATACAAAATTAATATCCTGCGGTAATGCCCAATGAGCCAGCCGATCTTCATAAACTTCCGGACGGCCAGAGATCCTCCTTGCGGAAAAAGACATATTGACGGAAGGAGAGGTGTAAAAGCTTTAGGCTGCACAACGAACACTTACTCCACTCTCGCTATTGCTGGAGAGACCAAAGCCACCGTTAAAACGGTAATCTTAACAGCGAAACCTAGCACACCACGTAAAAGGAACAAAACCAAATCGTGTTCATTCCCCATCACCGATGAGTTCGCGGATGAAGATAGAAAAATAACGGAATTGGAGGCTGAAACGGTGAAATTACACAGTAAATACGACGAGCTTGTCGAAGTTCTCTATCATCTAGGCCCAATACTCAACATTTCAAATGTCTCAAATGACATCCACCATCAGACTACACCTAGTCATGAGATCCTTGTAGCCGTTGGGACGTTTATTGATACAGTAAATGCGGAATTGAGTGAACGGTTACGCTGTGCGAGCAAAGTGGTGGTGGTTAACATACCAGATAGGATACCTTTGTTGTCTGTGAAAAAAATCTTACTCAAAGCCCGTAAGATGGAAGAACAAGAGTACCACTGCCTCGGACTTCGCAAGAAAGCACAACAAAACTACCGTCCACTGTTGCTGCAGTTCACGGGTGAACTTGTAGCGATCGAATTCGTAGGAAGACAAGAGCAAATCAGACACGGCACAAATTTTAGGTCCATCAAGGTGTGTGGTGATGAGACCCCCTCCAAAGGGAAATATTACAAGCCAATATTTCCAGAAAAATAGTCATTGTATTGATTATCAATTTCGACTGTTCCACGATTCCGCAAGTTGCGAATGGAAACGCCGTTATGTCGCCGCCCAATCGGAAACTGAGAAGAGAACCACGTCTGGGTTTGATGACGTCAGGTGCACTAAAGTTTCTGCTGCAAAATTCACAGTTATTGCTTGAAGCGTTTCCTCGAGTCTTCAACGACTCCCTCCGACAACTGAGGTCTTGAATGGACCTGAAGCATCAACAATCATCCCTAGCATTGTGAAAATCAACTTAACTCCCCCTGATGATGAAGCAGTTGCACAAGCAGGGCAATCTACTTCTTACCAAGAGCATTTCAATCCGTTACCCGAAGTAAATGTAAGTAGCAACAGCAAATCCAAAACACCTGAACGAGGCTCTAAATCAATAGCGACACCTGTACAGTGCTTACTAGAGAATTATATTTCGGGTTTGCAGTGTAAGGGAAAATCAAGAGTACCTCACGAGCGCCACGAACATGGTTTTAAAAACCACATTCTAAAAATACGCTTCACAGTTGAAATTGTGTTATTCGCCCCCCACTGTTTTCGAACAAACCTACAACTATACTAGGGTTCACGGTTTCCCTCCATTACCCAATAACTCCGTAGTAACTCATCCTCCTACCCAAATTATGAGTGTTACGAGGAACCAATTTCTTAACATATATATAACCCGGCAAAAGTCGCTACCTGACTATGTTACAAAAACAAATGTCCATCAGCTCAGTTCTTTTCTTAGCGCACCGGTAGATATTTTATCCATCGCCATCTGCTACCTTATTCATCTCCCACTCTGTAAACCAACCACAATGACATTCTTCCAGTATTTTCTATCTTGGAGTTAATCCCTTGAGAAATCCACTCGTATATCAGCGGAAATTTGGTACATTTCTCAGATTAGGTGTTCCCGCGAAATATTTTGCAACCCAATTAACCATCTGCCTTGGAGTTCTTTAACAGTTTGAACGTAACTGACAATAAGGAACGTTACCAAAGTCTCTGAATCACAAAGACCCTTCTTCTTCGGACGTTTTCAAAGGTCTAAAAATGAAGTCGAGTAAGGAAAATGCAA
>QNGE01005851.1:0-38061 GCA_008508345.1 Paragonimus westermani
CGGCTGCCTGATATACTCTGTAGGAAACTCTCCATCTCTGAGGAGTTCTGGCAATTGACGTCAAGCCGTTGAATTCGTTTTCGCCCGCTGTAATGCCGAACGTGTATTTAAGATCAGCTATGCTGAGTCTTCTTTACATAACATGGCGCTCGACAGGTTGTCTGATCTCCCTACCTTTGTGATCTATTCGATAGATGAGATTTTGTAAGGAACACGAAGAGGTTTCTAGATTGTCTGTGTACAGCCTCTATCGGGTGATGAACTGACTAAAATTCAGTATGCCTATGACGTTGCCCTACTCATTTCCCTGATGTATGAACACACATTTGTTGCTGAACTGATTGAATAAATTAATTGGTTAGCATGATAGGCAAACAATGGAATCATAGGTGCATCAGCGGAGGTAGCAGCAGGAGTGTGGTAAATTAAGTAGAAGCGCGTATCTTTAGGGCTGGAGTGGTATTTGATAAACTGGGGGCGCCTCTGGTGACAGAGAGGTATCTCTCTGATACCCATGGGCCGCACATATGAGGCAACTGTGAGGTCCGTAAAATTTGACGGCAGTGAAACGTGGTTGCTCAGGATAAATAACGTGAGCAGTCTCCAGGTATTCGATCACTAACGTCTACGTTCGATCGCTGTTATCGAGTGGCACCAAAGAGTAGGCAACAAAGAGGTTAGGAAGCTGGCATTTGGTATTGATTATCAAACGATTTCCTCCGTTCAGCCTCCAAATCTGCACGGACCCAGATAGTCAAGCTGTGTGCTGCGGGTGCCACCTAGTCGTCAGTCACATCGCACATTGCCGACACTGCGGTTGACTGGCGTAGAGAAATGAAGTCGTTCACCAACGGGTTGGCCCCTGTAGATCGGGTTCCTCTCACAGGGCCGGTGGCTTGATGCGTTAATTGAAATTGTGACAGATGGTGCTCAGTGGCGTGAATGTTGTTATTATTTGACCGAGTTGTCTGTGAAGCGAGTGCAGTCAACGACGTGGGTCACTTGAAGCTTTAAGGGAGCTGTCTTACCGAGCGCGCCTCACTCTTACTTAGAGCTTGGCTGGTTGTTTGCAAGATGCGGGCACTTGGGTTTTGGATGATTGAATGTGTACGTAGACAGTGCACTGGTTATATCCCTTCGCCTCGCCCTCTCATCCCATCTACGTGATCTCAAAACACGTATCATGTCCTATTTAGAATATACATGCAGGCTCAGATCCGTGTTGTTTTGAGCGCCCGTGATGAGTTGCTTGCCAGCTTTAGGCCGTTGAACATTTGGTCGGCTGACAAGGAGTTGGTTGCATGAATTACTGTAAGGCTTCGTTTGCAACTGATCTCCTAGTATCTAGTGGAAGCACAAAACCATCTTTACATTGAATTCCCTCAAGGTCGAACTTCTGTTCGTGTCACTCCTGTACTGGGACTACTGGTGGAGACCTTCTCTGTGATTCAATGAACTGATTAACCTGGTAAGCTTTCGTAAGCAACGGTTCATCCGTTCTATATATGAGAAAATTTAGTAAAGTTCAGCAAAGGTAGCATATGCTGCGATAAATAATACGGAAAGTTGATTAAAACAATAACCTGAGCTCCGATCAACCTCGGGATTAAGGGGTATATACGAAGGATCAACTTCCGATTCTAACATAATCAATAATCTATCAGGCTGTTGTTGTTGTTCCGCTGACGTGCATATTTTGCAAGTAGCAGTTCCCAGGCCTCAGATATTTCCTTCCGTGGTGAGAGGAACTTTGTGTATCCCTCCGCGACCTTGGTTAGTTTCTCACGGCTGGCCTGATGGGTGATATCTCGGCTAAGCTTATCCTACCCTGCTTAATTCCCTACACCCTCTTATTCGCTTGCCTTCAATCCGCTTAAACTTGATATTCGGGCGTTCTACTGTTATCTCCAGATTATCTGTTATCCGATTCTTTACTGCTCAAGTGTATTCTGGTAAGCAAGTACGTGCGCTTTCCTTTTTAACTGTCTGTTCTCCCGGAAACGTCTACGTCGCTTGTTTCCAGCTACAAGCGCCTCCGTAAGAACCGTGTTACTTTGTATAAAGCTCCTCACTCCGTTGAGCGTTCATCGGGTCACTTTTCTGCTGATCTCCCACCGACTTCTATGGTCAGGCCCAAACTTGATTGCCCATGCTCATGAATGGCTGTCTTCAAGTTTCCGGCAAGTGCTCCTAGGTGATAGACTGCGCTGCATGATAAAGCCTCGGGGGTGCTCATAAATACCTTCAATGTAAGCTTGTGCACATCCCATCTAGACCGCTTGATCGGATGTTGATCAACTGCTTCACCAAGCAGTTGAACGCTGAGTTTCCCCATTTTGATCCATACGCGGAGCCCATAATATGAGCGTATTATGCCCATACTATGGGTGTGGCTCTACAGATTTTGGCTTATTGAGTTGTGAATTTAGTCGTCTGTAAGAATCATCATATTAAAGGTATATTTCTCGAAGCATTTGCAGAAAACACCCTCAGGAAAACGTGATCAACGTGCAGATTTTCAACCATATACACACTCGAACACCAAAAGTGTGAATTGTACGAATCACCTATGTGAATAGAGCAAAAAACAGACGTTATATGGGGGGAAATTTAATTTTAGGAAGAAAATTTTGTGATTCATACTTCTAAAACGATAGTACTTGAGATCTGCAAAATTCAACAGAATAGTTTATTTGTTACATCACCGGGAAATCCACAAGGTGGTCACTGGCCTAATGTTCAAGGTCCTGCCAAAAAGAAGTGCTGTAACGCTCAACCGAAACCAGCGAGCGTGCACGAATTTACTTTGAGTTGTGTAACAGGGAGCGTGCTGCTGTGTTGTCGATTTGCTTTTGTGAGTCGTGTGCATGGCTTACTGGGCCTTGCACTCATGCTTGTTCTTTTTTCAGGACTGTTGTTCGAACCCCTACTTTGGAAGAGCGTTGTTCCCCGGTGCCTCCATATCGCTCCAGATTCGGGCTGCACGTGTTACGGACAGTCAGAGCGGAAGCGACTGGTCTGCATGTTAGAGTTCTTGGAGGATGGAGGGGTTATATTGTCGAAGAAGTTCATCATTATTCTATGCAGATAGTCCCGGGAAAATGTGCAGAAAATTTTGTAATGAAGAGGGAGATGACAGCGCGTACATTTTTTTAGAGGAGTGGATGAACCTATCGACCGGACATCATTCTTCGCTCAAATTCCAAAGAATTTTGAGGATCTCGCGAAATGCTCAACCATTACGGGTTTGTGAGTGTCCAGGCAGGGTAGAAAGTTTTCTTGCTTGGGATGTGTAAGCGAAACCACGAATAGAAGGCGGAATCACGCGATAAACGGAAGAACGTAAAACTGACTATGTGAGCTGTGACGAACCATGGAATATGTGATATTCTGGAATAATCTTCTATGTGAAGTTGATAGCATTGTGTTAATTGATTAACTATATACCATGTGCAAACAGCTGCTATCAAGTAATGGGAGAAAAGACCGATTCTGAGCTAACCCTAGTATACGATTACTGCCGAATTTAGATGCCGATTATCTGTTTACGGCCGAGAGGTTGCCGGGTGGTCTAACGATGTGAGAAAAAGGAAGAGTTTCGACTCAAGGTATTTATGTAGTCATGAGACGTACAGGTTGAGTTTCTTCTCATTTTCAAACAATTTTGGCATGTTCAGCTTTTGCATGAAGGTTTACAACACAGACACATGTGCTGCCAATAATTATAGGGTAGGGACATACCAGGATGATTGGGTTATTATTAACGGGCGTGTGAATATTGACACCTATAAGTGTTGATTATATACATGTTTTATTGTTCGCTGGCAAGTCTGAAACCACAAGATTCGTCATGAAATTGGTCGTTTTGATTGGTTTGAGGGGTGCGTGACGTAACATTACGCAACACAGAGGGTTTTCCTTAGATTTACTCAGGCTCGTTTTCAAAGATGACGTCCTCAGTCAGGTAGAGCTTGAAAATGGACATGACGTTTGCTATTGTTGGGAAAATTTCTGAGCTTCGTTTGAATTGATGTATGTCCCCACTGGCTCTAACCGCATACGGGAGTGTATTCCAAAGTTAGGAATATTTTACTAGGAAAATTTGAACGCAGTTTTTTCTGGGATTCGATAGCTGCCAACGTGAAGTCTTTTGTTCTGAGGTTATACTACGATCTATGTTGTAAGTGTGTCGCGGCCAATCTTTGGCTTCTTTGTAATTCGCCTAACTTCAGCTTGTCTACATGATCTCAAATAATCTGTTCTGGGAAGGCAGGAAAACATTTTTTAACATCTTCCAATTACTAACGTGCAGTATGACGCTTGAATGCTGTGATTTCTCTCTCTCTCTTGAAACTCTGAACCAGAACCGGTAGAGTCAATAATGCGACCAAACGTTTCTCCACTGTTTTCCGGTTTAGATGAATGGAGTTATTCGAGGCGTTAACCACCAAACTATTGGACAGGCTGAGGTGCTGAAATACTTCGTCCAAGGGAAGTACAGTGTTTTTGGCTATCCACTTGCAATAAAAGCTAACGCAGGCTTGTAGTGTGGTACTAGTTCCTGATTTCGTACGCTTAGATTTTCCCCAACTTTACGCTACCGTGAATCGGAAGTCGCAAGGAGAAAACGGTGAATCTGCAAACAATCTTCATTAACTGATTTACCTACCGTTCACAACAGACTTCCACGCAACAATTGAGGGGTGTTATGGAGCTGGACTTGAGAGCACCTTGAGGACAACCGCACAGCAGCCGCCAGAGTGGAAGAGTGTGTCGACAGAAAATTCCAGTCGACCTTCAGAGTTCAAACAAGCGTTAGGCTGATCAAGCGGCGTTCCTAACGGTGATAGCTCAACATTGTTATCCTAGTGAATGTAACCTACAGAAGTAGAGGTGGTGCGGATTCATTACGCAGCTGAGAGCATAACTGCGATACTTATGCTGGCCCACTTACTTTGATGGTTCGAAGTGAATTTACATTTACAAGGTAATGTGAACCGGCGCGGTGGTACTGGCAAGGCAAATATCACGTCGCGTGGAGTTTAGAAATTTGGGGACGTCGAAGGTGATTTCACTACAGTAGGCTTGCTCTGTTTTTGCACTTCTGGAACCCAAACGAGCAATGTTACACTTCGTCCACAGTGACAAAATTATGAGTCGATGAATCTCCAGTGGATATTGAAAAAAGCAACAAGTTTGGATCCCGTTTTAACAGATCGCGGCGAGGAAGGCCAACAAATGTACGTGGAATCACTCAGGTTTTTAACGCTCAGCAGTGATTAAGCCAGACGCTCGAAGTGTTTCCGCTAATTCTCCACAGCTTACGCAATGGTTAGGGGAGGTCCTAGTAGCACTCTCTTGTGGATTGATCCTGATGCTGTTCAACGACGGCCCGTTGAGTGGCCGATTCCTGAAATGGAACCTATAGCGGTCTGGTTCTTTTCGTACCAGAGTTGTCCAGCTTACTAAACAACGATGAACAGTGGAATTTGGTATTATTAGAGATATTCAGAGACGGAGAAACACTCACTTAAGTCATGTTCGGCATCTTCATCCAGCGCCTGGGGGTGGTAACGAAAGGAAATGGGGTTATGTGTATGTTACGGAGACTGTATAAATCAAGAAAAGCGGAGATTTTTTAGTTGCTGTATAGGACGAACTTGAGAATGTGTGTGGAACAGTGCATACAAGCATGGACAATAAAAAGACAGTAAGATATTATTGTGATAAACCTCGTCTATTAGGAGTCTCCGGCTGAAGTCACGACCTACGTAGCCATCTTCTACTAGCGCACAAAACCAGACTTGTGATTCCGACAGACACATCTAGTGAACCGGACTGAAGTCAATTAAAGCCTTTTCTACAATAAGTTGAAAACCTATGACAGATGAGGTCCCCTCATTAACTGATGGTCACTGTGTCCCAGCAGTGGCTTAAAGAGTAGTGCACATGAAGAATGGGAGTTACCCGCCAATGCAAAATCCAGAAACCAGACGTCTTTCGTTGGAAATGGCTGGTGGGTTATTANAATGTGAGGTCAATGGCGCAGTAGTTAACACGGTTGCCTCATGATTGGAATGTCCGGAGTTCAAATCCCGGCCATGGCAAGGATATGCACTACTGACGAGCTCTAATGAGAGCGAAACTCGAGTCTAGTGCTTCTTTTCGAAAGACACCGGCTGGCTGGAAAGTCTATCTGAATGCGAACGCTGCGATCAAATGTGAGTGATAGTCAACTTGAAAATTTCGTAAGGCGTTCGTTTAACGCAGTTTGGCTGTGTCGCGCAGAGCGTACGCGACAGTAGTCCGCATGTGTGTATCATCGTATGAGTGTATGCATCGGCATGCGCGCCGGAGAGGGTATGGTGCAAAATGAGCATGACCGAAGGCTAGCCCAAATGTAAAAAGCGTCACTGCACGCAACCGTTTAGTTTACTGTGCAAAACAATATCAGGATTTTAATATCTGTTAACGAGGCAATGGCCAGAGCCACTGTCCGGGAAACTTTGAAGTCTAAAACTGTTTACATCCTCTACTAACTACCCCACGTTCAGTGGCGTCTGCCTTGTTGCTTCCAAGGTTTTCCTCCTCATCCCCTTTAAAAGCACGTTTTCCGGTCGGTGACTGCACTTCGTGGGCCAATCTCACATACAAACCTACGGCGTCTGCTCAACGTTGCTTCCGAGGCTGCCGACTTACACACGTGTTGCTAACACCGTTCTAACCCTAAGGAGAGTATGACCTAGTAGTCAGTTTAAGGTGACAGTCTAGTTATGCTGCATGACTCCTCTCACAGTACTTAGCATGCTTATTTTCCTCTGGCTCAGGTAAGCGGATCTAGCTGGCCAAAAACGCTAGTCAGAAATCATCCACACCAACAATTGAAGCTCAGAATATCCAGGAGGAGCTGAACGAGTTTCTCAAACAAAACAGTCACCGCGTGAACTTCAGAAAAACAAATTTTAGACATGCAACCAGTACGAAAGAGAACGTGCATAAGGTTGATAAGATCTTCGATGCTATCCTGAAATATCATTGGTCCAATGTGCAACAGATTAATGCTGACTCAGAAGTAAGAAATATTCACTTCGATTTCGTTAGGTCGCCTACGTTGCTCTACACCATTGCTCTGAAGCTACGTCAATGCTTGGTAATTTTCCCCTGTTAGTGTAGACAACAGCAAACTTTGCGTAGTCAAATTAAATGGCATGCCCCATTAGCTTTTCTATTTCCTGCTTGAGGCTGCGCTACTGCTACAATGACTTAAAATTCTTGGGAGGATCCGTTCGAGACAGATCTCCCACACGATTTCTCATCCTACATTCGCCTGGACTGGTCGCTAATTCTCTGTTGGCAGCGCTGACGAAGGAGCGCCACACCAACCAACAGCTTCTCTTGGGTTGTTCGGGGGTTTCAGTCCAAAATATGACTATTTCTGCATTCGTTTGAGCATGTGCAAAATAGTCAACTCAGTGAACTACCGAAAGGGAGAATGGATCTCCGAATTTACCCGGCTAGAACCGCCTATCAACCTCTTATACAAGAGACCGTATTGCGTGACCTGTTGTAGAGGACTGGCACGTTTCTATCTAGAATCGTGCCTATTCTCCACAATAATTAAATCAGAAGGACTGGTTATAGGACAGCAAAGTATATTGCAAAGAGACCGGGAAAGCGAGCTGTAAGCAAAACACAGCAGAAGCAAAGCGCAACAGACCAGTAGCTAGCGACCGGAAGGTGCAAGTGCCATTGTGACCTTGGGTGGTCGAACCAACGAGAAACTCCAGACCTGCAACCAGACAATTTCAATAGTGTCAACGGTCAAAACAAATAACAAAATAGTTGGAATACGTGGCAAACTAAGAATGTCTCTACACCGTTTTTGCGAAATGTCCCTGTCGTTAGGGTTAATTCTACTACCAACCTCTCATTTCAACAATGAAATCGCACGCATGAAATTAGGGCATCACATGGTCAGGTGGTATTCTCTGTTCACATCACTACTTTCACCAAAACCCTGCTGAAGAAAGACCGAAAATTCGCAATTTTCACTCACTCACTGAAACAGTGAGAATCACTTGCGTTTATCGAGTTGCCCTCACGGTTTATCGTCGTGAAGTCACTAGGAAATTTTTGTTAGTTAGTTTGGATTATACGCAGATGTCTCAGGTAATCAGATACCTTACCAAAAATCCACACTGCAGAACAGTTGGGTTGACCACAAAAAGTTCTCTTAGATGTCCCGAGCCGCCCCACTGTTTAATGTCCTGGATGAATTTGAATGGACTGGATGCTCCAGTCGCAAACAAAATGCATCCTACTTATTTGGGAAGGCAAATCCCGGCATGAGGGTTGATACTGTGCATCCTATATCAGGTAGAAATAACAGAATTCTGTGAATTCATGAGTCACGACTACTCGATACAGCGGATAGTCAACAAAATTCAGTGCATTGTCTCCGATATCTGCGAAAGACCACGTCTTTGTGCTAGGGATAGCATGAGGCGTATTGCCATGCGTCAACTGACTGGATTTTTGTGGTGTGTTCAAAAAAGGTAAACGGTTCGACCCATAAGCATTCGGAAGCCAATCTCTTACTTGACAGGGTGCACAAAATATTCAAGGATGAGAGGCGCTTATGAGGAGAGTCTTGCTAACAAACGTGAATAAATGGACAGTGACTAAGGTGTGCTAAACTTCTTGAAGGACTCGGACGTTCCCCAACGGTTTGAACGTACGCCGGCGTCAGTGGCTCAAGCTTCACTCGATTTTTGGCTCAGAAGTTAGTTACCGAGGCGCTTTGGCCTTCCAAGTCCTTAGATATTGAGTAGCCACTTCGTTTCCAACGGAAGCATTTTGAGTTAGAGACACAAGCACTAGAAATATTTGGTCCTTTCAATAAAAATACTGTTGACCTGTGCCACGTGAGTCTCGCAAGGTTTCAAACGTGACCGCAGTGAACTCAGGTGGGTCGAGGGTGAAGTGAACCTTAGCGGATTGCTATTGGCTCAAAAGTGCTACAGGCAAAAGGATTAGTGGGGAATAGGTATCACTGTTGTGAGTGAGAACCTTGAAACACGCGATTTCGCAGATGTTTGTTACCTGGAAGAAACACCAATTTACTCCCTTGTGGATGGTGCCATCTGAGCTATTCCTCGAGATATCCTGTTACTCGCTTGAGAGTGTAGGTTACTATATTGGTTTGGTTTGAAGTCTCGCGTCAATCTTCACACGCGGCCGTCTCTGAACACGCTGAGACGTTTGGCCCTTTCCTGGGGGGCAGTCAAGCAACGTTACTTTTTGGGCTGTCTTGATGACAATTGTTTTGGTGAGTACGAACAATCTACCCAACATTCTGCTGGCATATGACTTCCGAGCGCCTCCGTCGTAACTTCTGAATGAAGTCCGCTGGCCGGACCCAAGTAGTTTGGCTCTGAATGAAAGGATGCATTCTATGCGGGGTATAGTTATTCACACTGTCCTACCTATATATTCAGGGCGAACGATCAAAACTCCTGTGAAAGCTATCTGCCGACAAGCTCTCCCAGGGTCTCATACAATAATGTAAAGCCTGTTAGATAGTTGCTCCCTCGAGCACTTCTTCTCGACTAACCTGCTCCCTTGTAGTCATATTGAATTTCTTCCCGTAAGGTCGTACACAACCAACATTCCAATGTTCTTGTGCAGCCCGAACGAGCCCGAAGGCGATGGTCACATCCTAGATGCTACTTTCCCCAGTTTTGCCGGAGCATGAAACCGTGTCTCACGCCATTCTGTTATACATACACTAGAGGCCCGATGCTTTGAAGAGGGGATCCTTGATTGAATTATATCCCTCCCAGTAACAAAACTCCCGAAGTAAATGCCCCGTAGTATTTTTCTTTCTCTTTCCGACGTTCACTAGATTTCCTCAAGGATCCTTGCTTGCTTCCATGTCCCTTCTAATAAACTTCATTGAATTCCTGAACTTTATTGCTCATAACGCTCTCCTGAGAACTCGCTGCTTGGAAACCTGAAATACTAATGGTCTCAGTACACCGCAGATTGACCTTGGTCATGGGATTTCGGATCATCTCTAAACCGCAACATCTGTGCACACATATAACCAAGATGAGACTCCGGGAACCTGTTTGTGATACGCAGCGCACAAAGCACAATAGGTAGCTTGGAGGCTTACCTGCAAGACCTTATGGTTCAGCTCACGTTGAGTTCACTTTTTCTTATCATCGTTAGGCAGCGGCCAAAAAGAGTTGGAACAGGTAGGATGGTAAACAGAGCCCCTCCCTACATAACCACGTATGATGATGAGCGTAATCCTGGGCTTCTGTTGGACCGCCGCTTGAGTATGTCAATCAAGTCGTACAAATCGGCCGGGAAAACGGATCACTTGTTACTGAATGCGTTAAGCAAGTAATCAACAAACTTGTCGTGTAACACCTTACATGCGGCATTTCTCTTCAGACCGTTGATCTCAATCTACTCCAGCTCCGAAGAATCCACGGTGACTCGATTGTTACGCACCTCTTCCTCAGTGTGTAACAATTCTTTACATTGCATCATTCTTAGGCAACAGTTTTTGTCCCACCGAATTATCATACACAGAAACGATCTTCCATTAAATGTTGCCAGCTTTTCTGTGGACCGCCTCGAAATTCTGTTGGTCCCCCACCTATTCAAGATAGTTTAAACCAATGCTTTCTTCTGTTCTTCATGCTTGTCGCGCTCTACAACAGCCGAGTTACAGCTTGTTTTCTCTGACCACTTCACACGTCACCAGAAGTCTCCAGGTTATCGAAGTAGTCAAGCTAGCCGGGTCAAAGTGCGGAGCTTGTCGTCTTTCTAGGTTTCTTACCGATGAATTTTTCGTGCCTTATTTTGAAATGCTCTTACCCAGCATTAATACACGAAGTGCGGTGTGCCAGAATAGGCTCACCTATGAATCTTTAGAGAAACGGGAGTTATTAGGAAAAGACCTTGCAAACTGTCTGAGCATACAGTACAAATCAGAAAACCCCTCAACAAATGAAAGGAAACCACCATCAAGCTAGTTTTCAAGGTGGGCTATCGGCATCCTTTTGCTAACTACAATATGATCAGTCTCACTAACACTGTAAGATAACCAAGTGCTCTCAGAAACCCGCCATACTTTAATGATTCTCAGTGTAATAGCTTGTAGTGTGCCGACATCTTGTTTGACCACACACACTTCCTTCCGCTTCCTCTCAGGTCCTCGAACAGGCGGGCCGGCCGGCCGCGTCTATGCACAAGGCTGCGGAAGACGACTAACCAGAGCCCGAGGTCAGCGGTCAGTGCATATTAGGCCACTCCTGATTGATGGTTTGTTTTCGGACCGTGAGATCCCCTATATATATGGACAAGGACACGGTATGAATCTAAATCTCCTCCGGTATCTCTGTTGTGTTTATACACGTTCCTCGTTGCCTTGTGACTTCTCTTTTTGTGTGAGGTACACCCCATTCTGCTTTGATAACGAACGTTGAACATTGTGTGTATTGTCGCCCTTGACTAATCCATTGGAATGTTACACTCAGGGATTAGTCTGCTTTCAACAGCATGGTTTCCCTCGTGAACGGTAAGGCGTGAAAAATATCCGGTTCTTCGTTGACAGCTCGACGTAGGCAAAAGTTAACAGTACCACTTCAGACGTTGTTTTCTTCAACTTCCGTTGATCGACTGACTGTTACACATAACCCTCTAAGACGTAGTCCAGAGGCTTCCAGCGTTCACGAAGAGTTTTCAATTTGTACTGCTTTCTGTTCACACAACGGAACTTTTAAGGTTGAAGCTGTATCAGAACTTTCACCTCCTTCTTGATCTACGCAGGAGTTCTTCAAAGGTCAGTGCTCGGTTCCCTTTTGTGTCTTATTCAAATCAACGACCTTCCAGGCCGTATTTCTACGAATGTCGTCCCCCATGATAATTGCCCAAATTTTGGAATGTGGGTAATTCTAGTGCACCACAAACATGTGTCTACTCGACTAACCTGGAGCTAGACGAGTGAGGTTCCTCCTAAACGGTATTATGAACATACGTCACTTTGTGGAGATTTTGGTAACCGCTCCGTATTGCGGGGTGCCCTTAACGCGGCAGACATCACGAAACCTGATCTGAGGGGAAATCTACGTTTATGGGTGTTATCTAACTTGCCTATCGCGTATCATCAATAGGTGGTGCTCTTAACTCTTGGAAGGATGAATCAAACCTTCCTGCTTCTAAGCATGGAGGAAGTTTAAGCGCTCTATATCGTCTATATAGGACGGCTGATTCAGAACACTAGTCAATCCTTGCATACTGGCCTGACAATGTACATACTCGTTGCTGAGCGTGCTTAGCGCGCGTCAACCAAGCTGGCCACTGACCAGCGATATGTAACGTATGAGTCGCCCGTTGAGCTCCCAATTTTTCCCCATTTCAATTTTAGTGACGCCATAGTGACTTTATTCTCTCACACTTTTATTCAACGTGATACTTACTGACCAGTTCTTAGTGGTTGACAACGGCCAAAAGGGCTCATGACAAGAAGCTTCACAGGGTCCGTCCCTGGATGCTCTTTGGGTAACAGTGGTTTGCGACAGGGTTGTCAGTCACTAGGACGATTCCCCCTTTAGAAGTCATTGACTGCCCACTCTAGGTAACGTTTCTAAACGTCTTCAGGTTCGCGATCAAATAAAACTCCGCTAAACTTGTGACCCTCCACCGCTATTGAAACTTTCCGTAATCCTCAAAAGCAGTGCCACATTCTATCTTCAAAAATTTGTTTTCCATATTAACAGGCGCCCGCTGAATACTCAACGGGCTGAACTGGCTGGGAGCTGGTAATTGGCATCTCCATTCTCGTGCCCGCGTAATAATAGCCGGAATCCACTGAAGTCTAGATATGCGTCATTTTTCACGCTCTTTACATTCGTTCAACATATGAAATACTTGCCAGCTGTTTCACCAAATTCCAGAGCTCATCGTTGTGTGCCGTGCCATTGCTTTGACTTCGTTGCCGTTTACGTGGTCCAACTGTGATGTTTTAGAAAGCTCTTGTGGACGGGATTCGCCGGATCTTCTCTACCATTAGAAAGAAAACTTCTGACCTATCTCGGATCTGGTGTGTTGGAACCGTAACGCCAAGAAGAACCTTGAAAGTAACGGGTGGGCGCAGGAGGTGTGTGTGCTAATGAAACAGAGGGTATATCACTGATTAGTCAATGTTCGTTAAACTGAATGGGCCACCACACGAGAGAGGAGTAGCGCTACAGAATAGATTCAGACGACGGCTGATGGAAAATTCCACACACGACACGGGATGACGAACTTTGAACTTTGATAGATCAACAGATACCGGGAGCTAGAATGTTCGCCATGCAATTATTTAACCCGCCTGGAGATCCACGAGAAAGATGAAAGCAGAAACAGTAAGCGGTAACTCCCGTTTATTCTTGTTGCCATTCGAACTCAAAAATGATAATGCGCTTTCAATCAAGTGTACGGGAAAGTTAACAAAACGGTTTATACGGAACGTAAGCAAGTGGACTAAAAAATGCCGTGAACTGCTGAAACTACCGAATCTGTTGAGCGCAACTACCGTCAGTCGTTGTAAATGGTTTTGTAACAATGCTGTTACATTTTTTATGTTTATCTACAAAATTAACTTGGGACTTTAGCCTCGAACCTGTGTATTTTCAGCTGTAGTTGCTGACCACTGAAACCATCACGATGTGGTCTGGGATGCAATGTAGAAGCAAGGGAATATATTACAGTGCACGCAAGTGAAAAGACTTTAGAAGCCTCATCTCTTTCATGTTATATCCGGGAGGAATAATTTGAACAGCTGAATTTTTTATTCATCGGCAGATATATTCGTTGTCGAGTTGATCAACACACGAATATGCATGCGTTTCATTAGTATTTGGCTATAAATGAATTAGTGTAGAAGTGTGCGTATTTACGTAAAAAGAAAACGAGTATAAATGATCTGATTTGTATACCGAGAACTAGAGACTCATCTAATTATACATATGAACATATCTGGTTTTGTGCACTCACATATAAATATGTGAATTTCCGGTTAGATATATGGGGTGTGTATCTATAGACTTCCTAACACTGTAGTACGTATCCGTCTCTATATATGGGCTGGTAAGTGTGTAAACGTCTTTGCATCCTCAAATGACGTCTTTGGGTTTATGCAGTGTGGAGAAAGTGACTGACATACTTTTCCTCTTTTGTTGTGCAATCGTTCCAATATCCTGTACAATGGTGACATATGGTTCAGCAATATAAGACCTGTGTTATTGTGAATGATAAGGTTTTGCGACCCTGTATTTATTGTATTGCATAAACGAACATTGTATGTTATCGCTGTTCTATCGCATGAGCAATTAACTTGTAGACGAGCTGAGTACGGTACAATTTCGTTGGCCATCTTGCTGCGTCGTTGCTACTGCGTAGAAACTAGGTCTGGGTTTCAGCTAAGCACACTCCCAACTACCATTTTGTATTTTTAACTGCCACAACTGGCACCACTGGCAGGATATTACTTGTGACTGGTTTCTGCAATTCCGAAAACTCGAACATCCACTTGAATTCGCTGTAAATCGAAGATTATCTGGAGCGTTTCAAAACTCGGTGTCACCCGAAAAGATATTAGACAGTGAAGGAAAACGCTGCATTTCCCCAGAGTGACTGGCAAATTTCGTTACGCGTTGATTGAATATCTGGTGCTTTTGGATCCGCCCCTTTCACTTCGTATGATTCTTTGAAACATCTACTGCTCCATGACCTTTAGCCTGCCAACTATAAAGCTGCGGAAAGAGAAAAATTCCACACTTTTGTGGGAAAGGAAAATCAGAAAGTCCGTGTGTCTATTCTTCCACTTCAAGCTCAAGTGCCGAAGCGTAATTCCGGTGAATAGCTGCGGATTCAGCTAAGAGATCAATCAGTCGCGGGAATCAGTGCCTTCAGTTTCCAGCAGAAGCTGTTACTGCTGGAGTGGGTATCTTTACAGTCTGCCGAAGATGTCAGTGAACAATTTCAAGATGTGGGGCCGTGATAAATGGAAAGCCAACCGTGTTATGTAATGTCAGCAGTGCTGGGTAGCAGGCACTCCGACAAAAGCGGAAGCTACAAAAGGTACCTTGTCGAAGAAATACGGCAGTTGAACTACATCATTCTACTTCTAATTCTGTACAACACCGGCATGATTGTAAGCCATAAACTTTCTCGACTCACCAGCCCTTTCCGCAGTTTCGAATACCGTAACTTCAGCAGGACAGGTCACATTAGAGCCACTGGTCCTGGGTCGAAAAAGTATTCAGTCCCGAGCTCTTTGAGAGGGCAAAGTCTCTCATGGCTTCCGACCCACTGCCCTCAGTGCAGCTTCCATTCCTGCCAAACATACAGCGAAGCCATTTGCTGTTAATCGAGTCGTGAGCATTCCTCTATTGTCCACACGAATACTGTTGAATCTGTTGTTTCTGCCGACTACACGGAATGGCTGGATCCGTTAGGGGTACTGCTGGAGAAGCTTTACCAACTCTTGGCGAATGTGAACTTTTACTCACAAATAGGCAGTCCGTAACTCATGTAGCATATTAACTGTCGGAATATTCTAGTATCCCGCGGTTTTCGGCAGGCAATTAGCAAAACGTTAGAAATTAACGATATTAATACCTTATTATTGTGTAAGCAAAATTTGATTAATTCTGCTTTGAAAGGTGGATCAGAATTTCCTCCTGATTTATCGAAGTTTTTCTAACTGCAGTCGTAATTTCAATCATTTTCTGATAGCTGTGCTGCCGCGACTAGTGAGGCAGGTGTTGGGGAAGTTAGGTGTTCCTCTTTGTACTTCAAAGTGTGGATGCAAGGGAAGTGTATTGTACATCTTGTTGTAAATCATGGTAAGAGTATTTTCTGACCATTATTTTGCCTTTTCTCTATCCCAATCATTCACAGAAATACGGGATTTCGAGCACGCTCAGGAACCTCGCATTACTACGGTTCATGTCTGAATTTTATACAAGTTCGTATATTCAGATTAACCAACATAAAGTGGCAGATGTCTCTCGTCCTATTTAAATGCCTGAAAGGAATACTGTAAGATTGTTATGATTTGCTGCTGTTCCGTCACGAAATATACGGAGATATGCCGTTATTCTCTCAGCGTTACAACTTTTTCATTTAACTTTTTTCTGTTTTTTCCACTTCAGCTTTCCGTGGACAATATGCAGGAAATCTGGTTGCTGGCGACGATGGTTTGACCGTTCTGGTAAGCAAATTTGTTGGTGGGATTTGTGGGGGTGACTAACAAATTATATTGTGGAAAGGTGGCGCGGAGTTTCCTTTGTTTTCGCAGATTTTTTTTAAAAGTTAGTTAGGAAGGGTTTGGGGAGCGTCGAGGTTGTTGGAAATGAGTGGCAAAATTGATATCACCGATATCATCGAATTTGGAGAGGCTAAAGATAAGTTGCTCGACAGCTTTCCACATTGCTCACCATTGCGTCAGTCAAACTTGTATCATTTTGCTACTTCGGCACTTGTAAATCTTCTACTCTTTTTAATTATTCTGGTCCATCCATTATTGATTCTAATTGCATGAAAATTTTGAAGCTGTCTTTCTTAATGAGTGTTGAATCCTCTGTGGCTTCTAGTCTCGTTTCTGAGTCCGCTTCATAGTCAAATCCAGTTGTTGAGGCAGCACCTAAACTCGAATCGGCGTAGACAAGGAATCCCCCAGCATGTGGATAAGCAACGTCATCACTGTCGAAGCTTGTTCTGTGCAAGCACTTCAAAGGCAACAATCCAAAGTCGAAACAATATAACAAGTTCAACCGGCTTGCTGATATTCATGCGCCGAGGTCATTTGTTCAGCTTCCTGAACTCAGTTCCATAACAACTTGGGAAATGCGCACCTTGTGGATGAAGTCGGTCCTCGTACTTGTGTCCACAAAGACAACCAAAGTCCTTCAACTTTAATAAAGTGGGTAGCATTCAGTAGGTATATTTGTCGGTACTTTCGTCAATTAACGACAAATTCGAATTCCAACTTCCAATCAGTAAACATTCTTACTCTTCCTTTATCTATCTTGCCCCCTGACACTCCTCACGCTTTAGAACTATCAGTATGTTCCTCGCAGGTGTTAGTTTTATTGTTCATACCAGTTGTGTCATACCAATGATGCTGCACCCGGACTCATCTGTATTTCATTCTGAAACTGGTTAACATTCAGGGTATTCTGGTCAGTCATTGCCTCTTACAAGCTGCTGCGCCGTATCGGCGAAGTTGGCCGATGCTAAACCTATTGATTGTCAATTTTTGTCTTCAAGTTCAGGTCTTCCGGCCCCAGAGTCTGCCGACCACTACCTGCTCACATTCCTCCGCCGATGCCAACGTACAAAGTTGACATTACACAACTTACATTGGACTGTTCTGAGACCACAGAGAGGGTGCGAATACTAAAGGTAAAACCTGAAGCTCCTAAGTGATTCTAATAGCGACGCCATTAGGAGCTGATAGGACCACACCAAGAATTGGTGGTGACTAGGGGTCAACGTTAATTACACGTCTGTTACAACGTACCTGCACAGCAGAAGAACGGGAGGATACACTGTATATTTTGCCAGGTTCCAAGGTCTTTCCAAAAAGCGATTTGGAAGATGCTGGTTTAAAAATATCGCTTGATGAAGTATCAGGCGGGTTGATGGTGATTACCACAGCATCCGAGCTGTATCAGCAAATTTTTCCACCCATAAGTTTGAGCCCTCCGCCAGCTGTAACTGAGAATGCCATAGATGCAGCCACTAAAGCCTTAGATGGTACAGAAACCTATCATAATGATGTTAATGTTCTTAATAAGCCTACCTATGAATATCGTGTTCTTTCTCTGTTGATACAATTTTATCACTTCACTGTGGTCAACAACCCAGAAAAGCAAAAATGTTCAGCTATTTATACTTAGGCTGCGGCTACGTTGTTTATAGCTATGACTCCAAACCATGCTTGCAACACCTAGCCACATTAGTGAACGCACCGTCACCGACTAGCCTTCATGAGCTTCGAACTGTTTTGGGTGCAGTCCATTACTACTCACGTTTCATTTCAAATTTCGTCCGACATGCCATTATTTTATTAAAAATAGTAATATACATTTTTCATCATATGTGTGAGAATCATAGTAAGTTATGCGAGACCATTGCAGATGAGTATAGACCATACAAAACGGCGAATAATCAATTAGTAGCACAAACGTGAAGCCTGCTACCAACAACAGCGCTTTTGAACAAGAATGGTTGTAGTTTATAAATCTTCGACGCATGCGGCGGAAAAATAGACAGTTTGCTTGCTGTGCAGACTCAGTCTAAAAAATGTGATGTTACATTAGTTCATCTCTCACAAGGTTATGTATGGGTTGATTTTTAAATAATTCAAGACACCCCAAGAAGAACGTCCAAATGCGTTTAAATGTTTGACACTGTAAGATAGTCGTCCAAACCCCTTTTGAAGCACGGAGGGTTTTCATTGATTCTGATTTCATTCGGAAGTTTACTCCAGCCATAGGAATACTTTAAAATAAATAAACTTCCGCGTAGCTTTTCTCGAGATAGCAGGGTTGGCAAAGTGGAGCCGTTATTTCTCAGACCATATGGGCAGTTGTGTTGTAAGTTGACAGTAAACGCCGTGCTGTTGAACTCCGAATGTGTGAGTTTAAAAAGAAGGCATCAGATTGAACTTTAGTCTGCGCAACTGAAGTTGGTCAGTATCCAGATTTTACAGAGTTAGCTATGGGTGAACGAAGAAGAATGTCTTAGCAAGATTTAGTAGATGATCGTTGGAGGACTTTGAACACGCTCAATAATGAATTTGAGGTCGGACACTCAGTTTGTGAGGCGTCAGCCCCGCAGCCGGTAGACTGATTTTCTTTCTGGAACAGCCTATCGTTCTTTTAGCATTTGCAACCTGAAAACATACTTGCTCGGAGAAATTAAGACAGTTTCAAAACTGTATTCATATATCTCTGACAGCAGTGGCGTTGTAAGTATTATATTCGTTTAATGAGAGGGAGCCAGTGGGTGATTTACAGTCATGAGTAACTATGTTCGATTTGTTCACCGAGAATGCCATCAGCCACGTTTTGCACCACCTTTGCAATGGCCAAAGTTCATGTCGTATATTTTGTAGACAGAAGGCGATGTTACTGAGCTAGCGAAATATGTAAGCGATTTTGTTACCGTCAGCAAACAGAAAGGGCATGCCATGTTCAGTAGCATCGCATACGTCATTTATGTACATCGAGAAAAGCAACGGTCCTAGAACGTTACCTTGGATCACTCGACCAGTCACCGGTTTCGGTGTTGAGTGGTGCTCTATTACTCTGGCTGTTTGACTGCGGCTCTCAAACTACAACGAAAGCCAGCTATACAAAGGATCTTGTGTGCCAAAGGTGCTATTGTTATCAACAAGCTCTTGCGAGGCAAACGATCAAAAGACTTTTGCATGTCTTATAGCGTGATAACTAAAGCATTTCCTGCATTGACTGACAACGGTATATGGTTGAAGATTTCCAGCTAACGTGACGCGCAAGGGTGCCCACTAAGAGAGCCGCGGTGGGAAAGGTTGAAGAAGTTTTGTGGCCTTGGTAACTTGTCTATGTGCACCTTCACTATACCTCCAAACACTCCCAAGCAGATTGATGTGTGGTTGATGGAAACAGTTACTAACTCCCCGCCTTAGATCACACTTGTGGTGAGGCATAATTATTGACTTTTTTCATTGAGGACGGAATGTGATGGATAAACTTGATAGGTCGTACAAATTGCACAAGTGGATGGGTATATTCTCACATCCTCACATGATGACTATTGGTGGGATACCATCTGGTCTGGCATGGATTGAAAATTTAATAGTAGCTAACTGTGAACGAATATTCCGAAAATCAATCGGACTACTACTCAAGACTATCTGTTTTCGACGGAGTAATACCATGTAATATGGTACTTTCCACGCTAAACGAAGCAGCAAAATATGAGTTTACGATTTCATGCATTGCAACGGATTCATCAACAACCGTTTTGTCTTTGAGAGTGTTAACTTTCATAGAAGGGTCCCTCATGGAATCTCTACGTCTCATCAGCTGTATTGGTTTCGTACATCTCTGTCAGCTACGGACAGCGAGCTTCCTTCCGTTTATATAGTGAAGTTGCGTCTGATTTTCTCTGTGTTCAAACGTTTCGCTCATTTGCGTAACCAGGGAGAAATCTACCGTTCTTTTGTACCTCCACTTAAACATTTCATGTCAGTCAGTCTCTTTTGCAGTAAGGATTTTTCTAGTACCCACGAGCCGATGCGTTTTGGCTTCATGGGGTGCAGAAAGTCGATACAATATTTTAGATATCTGATTAATTCTTCGGCCGCTTTGTTTGGGCCTGACATGAGAATGAAGGTATTTCAATTTAAGTATTTCATTAGAGAGAGAAGGCATTCCAATCAGTGAACTCGATGGGAGGGTAGAATACAAGTGTCGATTTGGCAACCATAATAAAATCAAACAGATATTCGACAATATTTTGGTCACATCCCGGAAATTGCTGATGAAAAAATATCTCTACAGACGAGATACCTGTGGTGAACGTGTAATCCAATCTATGCCTATGCCTGGTGGGCGTTAGGACAAGTTGGTCCAAATCATTCACTTGAGTGCATGAAAGTAATTCGGCCCGTTTTGCTGGAGCAGAGAATGAGGCGAAAGAGATATTAGGCTTGTCGAGGTTACCACCCATCAGTTTGGTTTCGAAATGCACGCTTGGCGCATGATTTACCATCTCCACAGGGTCATTCAGATCACTGCCGGCAGCAGTAGGCGGTCTGTAGATGCATCCTGTGACTGTTAGCCACAGCTGGTTTCCGATCTTCTGAAGAACAGACCCTTCGAGTATTACTGCGACGAATTGTTCTTTAAGGTAAACGATGCACCCGTCATTTCGTCCTGTGAGACGACCCCTACGAAACCTGTGATATTCTGCGATGCCCTTGCGACTGTCCAGCTCATCAGGGGAGCAGTACGTCTCAGTTACAAGAATGATATGGGTATTAAGTAAAAAGATAAAGAATTCAGGGATGCACATTTCACTTACCAATGATCACGCGTTCATGAGTAATAAACCAATGTAATTGTTTTTGTTAGTCACAAACTTTGAACTGGTAAAGAGCGTCATGGTAGATGGGGTAATAGACTGCAAAATATCACATGGAAAGAAATGTACCAAACTTCTGCCCATACTCGAGTGAGCGCTGCAAAGGTTTGACCCCAGGATAGAAAGTGCTGGAAGTGTCATCACAGCATAATGATTGAGTGGGACATGGGGAGTGGAGTCAGGTGGCGGTGGATGAAATATCGAGGGGTGCACTAAAAACGAACTGGTCTGGTTGGCATTTGAGTTGGTAACGTAATAAAGTGGTGACGTTTTTTCCGGGGTATACACATCAGGACTTTGGTTTTCGGTAGCATACATGTTTTGAAGAGAAGGATGAGTTACTACGGAGCTATTGGGTAATGGATGCAGCCGTCAACCCTATTATAGTTGTACATTGGCTTGAAAGCAGTGGGCGGCAAACTGTGCAGTTCCATCTGTGAAGCGTTGTTTTCTAAACTGTGTTCTTAAAACCAGATCCATGGCGCTCGTGGGGCACTTTTGATTTACACTTACACTGCAAATCCAGATTGTTATTCTTCAGTAAGCACCCTACAGGTCTTGATGTTGAAATGGAGGTTTTGTCCAGTGTTTTGGGTTTGCCGGTGCTATACATTCACTCCGGATAACGGAGGGTGAAGCCCATAGTAAGAAGCAGACGACTCTGCCCGTGCTGCTGCGTCGTTATCAGCGTATTTAAGCCGCTTTTCCCAGTGCACTGGTAACCCTGGATGCCTTAGGTCTAGACCCATTTCCAGTCAACGCTTCGGCTGACGAAGAGAGTTGTTTATGATTATCGGATGTGTTTTTAACAATAACAGTGAGCTTGTCTGAGAAAACTCGGACGCGCCTGGCATCATCAGAGCTAGACTTGGTTGGCCTTTCAGGATCAGTCTAGACGGCAACGTAATGGTGCGTTCAGTTGCAACTTGTTGTTTCAAATGAATCGTGCAGCAGTCGAGATCGACAGTCAAACCAGTATAAGGAAATGCTGGTTCATAATATTTCTCTTTGAACCTGTATCATGTCACCATACGACATCATGGACCAAAATTTTGTGTCGCGTTTGACTTACTTTCGTCTTCTGAAGAATTCGTTCGCTGAAAGTTCAATTGTGAACCACAATAACAATGAACAACGTTTATGCTGTGCTTCCTTGCAAAGTCTCAGACAGTAACACTCGTGTTCTCCCATCTTATCGGCCCCGAGTGAGACTCATTTTACGGGATAAAGGCAATCTCTCTGACACATTAAACACCGCCAATTTGTCTGCATCACGCAACCACTTGTGTAATTCTGTAGCTACTGTATCAGTAGGCGTCCCAGCAACAACGAGGTCTTTGTTACTAGAAAGAGCCTGACGGTGAGTGTTACTTTAGGCATTAATAATGCCAAATAGTGGATCTAGATAGTACCAAATTTTTGTAAGCCCCTCGTAGTTACTGTGTAGTTTCGCCATTCCAGCCTCTGAGTCCGTTATTCTCCTAGCTTGATCAACGAAAATATAGGCGATGAGAAGTGAAAACGACTTGGTGTTTTTTCTTTCGTGTGATATGCTAAAATTTGCCGCTAAGATTGGCGTTTCAGCAGTGGCTCTGGTCTCTTCAGCAAGAGCAAGAGTGGAGTAGGTGTTGGAAAGATAGTCTGAAGATTCTTTCTTTACTGTCATCATGCGCGAGGATGATCGCTTCGTAACTAACAGATTCTAGAGACCGGCTGAATTAGTAGGCATAACCACATGCCATTCATTCTTTTGTTGATAGATTATTTTCAGAACGTCTCAAAGCAATTAAATATGATAAAATGTGGTACTTGGCACTTCGATTTGAGTGATTTACTGGCGAAGGCAGGATGTGCACTAGCACGCGATGATAGCTGACCTTTTTTGATGTTCTTGTTCTATTATCCATCAACAGGTTTTTTGGGTCACAAAACACGAGAAAACGCCCCGTACTTCATTTCATCATCTTCAGACTGTTGCTGTTTCAAACCGTTTTCTGCCCAGAATCATTCGACTGTAGTTTCCTCATGATATTATGTCACCAGGCGGTTCCACTTGGCTCTTTCAATTATTGTTACGTTTTGATATTATGTCACCGGCGGTTCCACTCAACTCTTCCAATTATTGTTACGTCAGCAGAACCCGAAGCTACGGACCTTCAGTGGAGCCATGCTGATCAGAACTCACCAGTCGGCGCTATGTGCACAAAAGTGGATGAAGCGACCTATAGGGTTGCTGTGGTCGTGATGACATAGTACCTGGTGTGATTGTATGCATGTCCATACCCTGGTTATCTCTAATTGTCTGGCATATATCACTTGCATGTTTTACGTTTGAGATTGTTGAGAGTGAACGAAATGTTAACATATCGCAACATGTCTTCTTCCTGCGCTGATGGAGTTATTAAAGGGAACCCAGTGTTTCAAGAATTCATAAGGGTCTTTTTGGACTGTTGGTTACTGTCGCAACAGATCACAAAGCTTTAAAATTTCCGTATCATTCCAGTAGACCGCCTGCCAAGATGCAACATTAGAACACCACTGTTATCTCCTACGGCGGCACAATTATTCATCGTAGTGCAAGAGCAATCTTCCATGCTGATCGCAAATCCAGGATTCGGTCACCGAATTCAAACTTTAACGATGCCAAATACTTACTAGTTCAGCCAGTGCCACTAAAAAAGGATACATTTTTAAGCGATTCTCGTAAATTCTCTGTTTCTGTTACCTCTATTCTAAGACTTGACTGAACACAACAGGAGTGACGTAGATTTCTTGCATTTCACTGTCGCCGTGAAATTTGTCCATTACTCCCGACGGACTATTGTGTTCTGATGATATAGTTACAATTCCACCGACTCTAAAGTATGACTTCCTTGCGGGCTTGCATGCCGGACGTTCAGAAGTTGATAAAATTGGGTCGCTCGCACACTTATCTTGTTAGAATCGGCCACTAAGCGCTTCCAAAAATCGTACCAGCGTATACACACGATTCATACGAAATAATCACGAAAGCATACATGACCCGCAACGTTCAAAACACTTCAGACCGTTCATGCCGATCACCCGGTTCTTTTCTGGAGAAGTTCTATGCCATAGTGATTATTGTTGCATACTCTAGATGGCCTGAAGTCTTTCTTACCACATCACTGAGCGCAGACTTTACACATGAATTGAGGAAGGTATTCTGTCACAAAAGAGTGTCTCCCA
This sequence comes from Paragonimus westermani, assembly GCA_008508345.1. NCBI lineage: Eukaryota > Metazoa > Platyhelminthes > Trematoda > Plagiorchiida > Troglotrematidae > Paragonimus > Paragonimus westermani. The sequence continues at coordinate 24,406 of QNGE01005851.1, forward strand.
CTTTGGCTGGCGACAACGGCACACAGTTCACTGCCAAGCCTTTGGAGAAATGGAGTGAAAGACTCGTATGTCGACATTTTTTAGTGCTCCATGACATCCACAGTCCAACGGACCTGCAGAAAATTCTGTGCACACGTTGAAGTCTTCTTTAACACCAAATCCAGTTGTGGAACTTGACTGAAGTGTTGATATTGTTCCCGCACAATAAAGCAATTTAGCACATTCAGTAACTTTGGAGATCACCGCAATCCTTTTCAAATACCATTCTTTGCGTACACGTCATGACAGTACAAAAACAGCCGACGGTGCATTGTTCGAGGGCAGCGATTTGCGTCCTGCCGACTGGATATTTATTTCATCTTACGAAATCGTATGGTTACTTTTCTTGACTTGGAAGACCCTTTTTACCAGCAAAGGCATGATGACTAGGTTGTTTTCTGTTAGTAGAAGCCCTGTTGCTTTGATTTCCGATGAAGCCTATATAGGTAATCCCGTTGCATTTAGAGAAAACGACCTAACCGAAGTGAAGCTTTTCCTGAAGTACACGAATCATTTGAAGAACCCATAGCCAGAAGTTGTGACCGTTTGAGATCAACACCAATACCAAGTTACAGATACACGCACACACACTCGAGTAGTGGTGGATATGATGGACATGACTGATGTGTTTTTCTCGTTTGGTATGCAGCCGTTTTAATATCCCAGTACACTGATACTCACGATTCAACGATATGCCTCCCGTATTACTGCGCCTAAAAGTGTGTTGCGATTCTTATACGACAGACCGTTATTCTACTCAGTTCGGTTATAGCTATGGCATGCGGCCAAACGAATCGGTCAGTAAATGAAAATTTATGTCTCTGTGAAAGTGAAATGACTGGAGGGTTAGGATAGCAGACTTTCCCGCCAAGTTGTACGCTTGAACACACTGTCGCCTGTGCTCGGCGGTTTACTCTACTCTCACAACGCCGCGATTGGTGGTCAAAGTAATATAAAGTCCGTCAGTGGTGAGCCCGCTAGTTTTCCCAAAGGACTGGTGAATAAAAACTCCGATAATGTTGGAGATCCGGCTTTCCATCCTGAGACTCACACCCCTCAGGTTGGACGACCTCTGCTATAGTGCCTTGTAGTCCTGCTGATGCGGAGTAATTCCAGCGAGAGTTAATCCTGGTCGAAGCATGTTGTTTTCCGGTGAATTATATCCAGCAATCCATCACTGGTGGATTAAATAAGGGCCTAAACAAGTGCAACCATTTGAAAACAACCCACTGTGTGTATATTCGGAAGGCGGGCAGGTGACTGCAGGACAACAAATTGGCCTGTGAAAATGGCTTCGCCCATGCCTCCTCTGATGCGCACCGTGCATTTTGTACCGTATGGCCCACTCGAAACTACCAATTAATAACACATAAGGCGCGTTATTCCCGAACCCACCCAGGCGTTCAAAGTTAGTGTTGTGCACGCCATATGGGATGAATCAACATCAGCAAACCATGGCAAACTCTGTCAACCGGGCAGGTTGAGGCTAGCCATCTTACGGTGGTCACAACTGGCGATCAGACTGGAGCTTTAGCGGCTCCCTGTGAGACCAAATACTGATGGCCGTAGCTAACTTATCTCATAAGCAAGTATGCGCTTCCAGCAGACCACTTGTATTCATTTGTGTCGAAGGAACGGTTGTTTGTTCGGTTACCGAAGTTAACATTATTCACTATGCATGGATGCCCCGCAATGGCCTCATTTGAGGCCCACTGCACATGAAGCACTTCGCAAACTTCGGGCATGTTTGTGTGATCATTCAAACAACTCGGCTAAAGCTCAACTGTAAAGTAACAAAGATGTTTGCTCTCACTTTCAGGAGATAAGGAACAGCCATGCGATATAAAAATATCGGCTTTGAAATAAATTTATCCAAATAGCGATTTTGCGGTTGATTGTATCAACTTACGTGCTTCTTCATACAACCCCGAACATGAAAGTAGAACGGCACTGTAGTACTTGAAGACTACCCACTCTGAGAACATTTTGGTCGCTGTTCTGTCCATCATAAAGGTTCTAACAAGAATGTGATCCCCTATCACCTCACAAAATGTCTCCGGTAAGCAGCACAGGAGGGCATACTATTCGCTGCGAACATAAGCATCACGTATCATCCAGGAACCCTTCCGTCAGCGACCGGAAACTGATTTGGCCTCAGGCTACAACCGCAAACACGAAATATCACACGACACTTATGGCTGTTGGTTCCATTTGTGGCATCCAGGTTGGCCACATCATGAAAGCGTCTGAACAAGTTTGCTGCTTTCATATGGGGCATATATAAGTGCATTTATTAGTCTACTCTTAATAACGCCCATTGTGTCGTTGGTTTCTATACGGCTGAGTACTTAGGCTGGTTTTCTGCAACACCAATATACACATTCGTTAACTTATAATGGAAGATTTCAGCCGATGACGGAAGTTACGAACATCGATGGTCGTTATATGCCTATCATAAATATACCTGGCACTGCTTTAACTCTGCTGCTTTGACACCGCTTTATCTCATTTCCTGCAGTGTCGTACTGGGAAAGGTGCCGAGACTTGCTTACCTCATTTGCAACGAATCGACGTCCTGTAGGATGGGCATCATCTCAGAAAGCATTTACGTCGTGATTGTGCTCTAAAGTAGGACGGTTAACAGCCACCCTGGTTTTTCTTTTGAAAACGTGGAAGCGCGACTGACAAAAGATATCACGGGATTTGTACGATTGGAGTTATGCGGATCCAATTCACCGAGAACGTCGTACTCCATGGCTTTTGCCTTTACATATTGTATTTGATGCAACGGCAAGTCATCCGTCATGTAAATTCTGCATTACTCATGTGCGCATTACGATAACCCACGTGTCCACCACCTGATTTTGTTTGAATCAAGCACGAGCAATACGTCGTGCTGCTTCATGTATTCATCCGACCAACTTGCAAGTTCGCTGAGAACCGGAACTTCCCGTTCTCCGATTCGATCTTTGAGGTCCTGTAAATGGTCCACTACGTGAAATAAAATGGAGCGGCAAATCGGCTTTCAGTACGCACATCAAATTTTTGCATAATGTCTAACCACTTGACAAGACAGCTGACTGTCGAACGAACATCAACAGCAACTTTATTGGAAGACCCGATCGTGCCGTCACAACATCACCCACTGGTTGTGTTGATCTCAGCACTAATTGAAGCGTGAGGCAACTACTCACCGCTTTAGACAAAAGCATCAAGATTCGCGACCATTTATGACACAAAATTTATCCGTTTTCAAATCCCTGAGCAATACTACTGGAATATTACGAAATGTTTAAAGCCACGGATGTGCTCATCCACGAATACTTTCTGGCGTCTGTTTGAGATATGCCGCCGTAACTTTCAGAATCGCCAAACGTACGTTGAAAATGTACCTGAGAACGTTTAGCCGGATAAACCTGTAAAACACTGGTGTATGTCGCACGATCATGCGTGTAGCCATAAGAATCCCGATAAATGTTGTATGGTATTAGACTGCCCTACGAGAGGTCGTGACGTATCTACCAAAGGTCAGTTGGTGCGGGGACCGAACATCACTCCCATTGGTAGATGTGTTGCTGAGGTTCAGGTTGCGTCCGGTTGTAGCTGAGGAAGATAGTCGAACGCTTCCCTCTGTTCGCGTGCAAGAAGTGGACCACGACTACTTAGTGACAATTCGAAATCTCAAGTCCAATGTCACGGTGCAATATAATTGAAAATCGGGACGCGTTACGTCTAATTGGGGTTGCATTTCGCCTCTTAAGCAAACTTTTCTTTCGAAAGAAAAACAGCAATAAGTAGAGCCTATATCAACCCGGTCATATAGAAATCTATGTTGGCGACAGTTCACCCTCCTTGCCAGATGCGTCCTCAGCACTCAGCTTTATTCAAGGACTGACGTCACACTTGCACAGGAGAGAATCATGCTTAACCGCGTGGCCGTCAACTAGCCTCAAAGTTCCTGATACTATCTCTACTTCTGAATAGACCGCGACAAGCTATCGTCCGGACGTGCAGTAGGTGTTAACCGAGGCCGAAGCAAGCTTGCTGGCTTACTCACGAAATGCCCGCGTGGTAAATAAATTTCATGGTGAGGTTTCAATAAATACTTCTGGTTATCTTGAGTACGAATTAATTAATACCGGAATGTAATTTCTACCAAGAAGTGGTCCACATCAGTCTGCACGGAACTGTTGCTATGGTAGGCGACTCTCCGGTCGGAGGGTCCTCTTCCTCAGCCTTGTCCCTATTTTTTGAAGCAAGAGTGGCATTTCATTGTAATGTTCTTGATATCCCAGTTTATCTCCGGCTACCAACACATCTTTCGAGCCAGTGATTTCATTTCACCCACACCCAGACGACGTTTATGCAAGTCCTCTAATACCGTCTTTCGTGGTGGTGGTCGAATGGCCAATTGATCTCTCCGACACAGCACACCATCGGGTTGTATTGACAACTCTTTTCGGTTCTGGAATGATACTGAGTGTACCTTCCTAATATTTGACGACCAACCATTGGTCATCGCGGCAATTACCTTGCCATAATAGTTTTTAGCTGTCTTGATCAAGTCCTCTCAGCTTATTGGAATAGAAGGCGAGGCGATCAAACAAACCTCAGCAGTTGAAAAACTGGAATACCATGGTGAAAAACGCCGCTTGAGCAATCTATTTATCAGGACGGTGGATGACTTCATACTCGCACGCTGCTGTATCATTGCCGCCGATGACTTGGCAACTGATTTGTGGGGGTCAAATAAATACTCTAGAGCTTGGTGATCAGCAACGATTTTGAATCTAACACCAAACAAATATCTATGCAGCCTCCTGACAGCTCAGTAGACTATCAACACCTCCTTTTGTGTTTGTGAATATCCTTGCTCTGTCTTATTCAACAAACGTGAAATTTAAAAGATTGGATGTCCCTCTTGTTCCAACACAGCACCAATGCCATCGCTATATGCACCTATGATCATCCTTGTGAATTTGTGCAGAAAATGGGGAGCAACAGCGGCTTACTAATCATAACAGTCACAATTTGCATTAATTCTCGCGGAAGAACTTCTTCCTTTTGAGTTCAGAACCATGTTTCTACCGGCTGAACTGCAAATACTGGTTATGCTCTCGTCGAAAAGTTCGAAGTAAAACGAGAATAATCTGGCAAACAACCCGCTGCTGATCACTGCTCATTTCGGTCACTTAGTAACTTGATGGCAACCAAAGCATTGTACCGGTTAGGGTCTGGCCGGTACTTCCCATCACGCATGGCAAAGCTTGACTTGCCTACTTGGAGCACGCAGTTAGAAGGTTTTGTAGCAATTTTCTTGTCTCTGAATCGTTCCAGAAGTGGAAGTAACCTCTTTTCATGCTTGTCCGCATTGTCGGGGGAAATAATTACACCATCTCGATAAGTGCGTAATGCTGGTAAATCAGCAAGTACTTCTCACTCGCATCTTGTGATATCCCAACTGACACGTGTAATCCAAACGGTAAAGATGTACCGAAATGATCTCCAAGGGATACTGATCACAGTAATCGCCTTAGAATCGTATTCCAAAGGAATTTGTGAGTATGAGTTTGCCAGATCAAGTCCAGAAAACACTGCTAACTTGCATGGCTTTCATGAAATCCTCCGGCTTCTCAGTTGTCGCTGTGCACATTTTAAGTCTCGGGTTAAGCGTAAATTTAGGTGATTTACCATATTCTTTCGCAACCACAACGACTGGTGTGGACCATGCTGTTGAGTTGATCTACGGGCTAATTCCATCTTCCTCTAACCTGTTGCAAGCTTTATGCACATTTTCTCTCATTATATAAGGTATTATTTGGAGCCTCCAAAAACCGGGTTCCCTTGTGCCTCCAGTTTTGCTGGTTGCAATTTTATTTCTCCTGAACGTTGTGAAAACTAAACAATCAGGTCGCGTAACCTGGCTCGATACTCTGTTCTCAGACCATCATTGTAAGTAGCATTTAGCGAGAACTTGGAGTTAGGTTGCTTTGGAGCTTTCTCTCCCAGGATGGCTGGACTTTTTCTAACACCAACTGGCGTGATGAAATCAGCTCATCATCACCAACACTCCTTACATCCTCCTCATCTGTCAGAGCTACCGATGACCAACAACTCCACGAGATCTAGTAACGGTTTCGAAATAATGGATTCGCTACTTCCTGTGTCCACAATGAATTCATACTCACATCGTGATTTGAAACTTGGGGCAGCTGGGAATATATTGTTCAGCCCTGGATTTCGTTTGCAAAGAATAAGCATTAATGAGTGGCTCTATAGCAGTCGTCTGTTTCACTTAACTAAAGTGATATTTCTCAATATTAAATGCCTTCTTAACATGCCCAGATTTACCGCATAACTAGTACGTAGCAATATGAAACCGGCAGGACGATCGTGAGCGTAACTCACCGTAAGGAAAAAACTTTTTAACTTTCTCTGGACCGGGATTGATGATGGTTGCATCAGAAGGCCTGTTCACTGGTTGGCTTCTGATGGAAGTATGCGCTCCAAGCTTCTGAAATAGTAAAACGCTGAAATACGCGGTAGCGGCATTGACGTCACCCATCTGTGCGCATATATCGGCTTTTTTGATAAATCATATCTTGCTTGACCAGCAATCTACGCTGGAGATCAGTACCACTGACGCCAGCAACCAGTCGAGCATGCAGATGCCCCCCGGTTTGTCACCAACTTTACAGCAAGCAGCTTGATTTTGCGGTTGTAGCATAAGCGCACGGAAGCTCTTGCTTGTTGAACGCACTAATGAAGTAAACTTTGCTCCTTCTTTGGCCTAAAAATGGGCACGAAGCACATACTTTAACAGCAGTTCCCCTAATTCTCCGAATGGCACTGAAAGTGCGGCGCTCGGGTAGGTCAGCATATTCAGTATTGAATGCAATTCACGGCCATCAGTGGTAGCGAAGAGGGACTATTGGTTTTTCACTTCTTCGTATCACGGCAAATCTTGCACCATAGTTCAAACTTTCTGACCAAATTCTGGACTGCAATCGCGCCGGTATGAAGGTTTAACCGCTCAGTTGCAGGCGGTTCTATTCCGTGAGGCCAGTTTTTAATACCCGAAAATAGAGACTTCCGAGTGTCCTGGAAATCATGACTGAATTGAAACCTCCCACGCAAGTAAAGAGGAGAAGACTTGGTACTGCTGGCGGTAAGCTTTGTTTTTTCATGTTCCTTCATCATGGTCCGTCAATGGCTGATCGTATAAGCACATGCAAATTTAATCAGTGCAATAAGGAACAAACAGATTGGAGAATAACAAAAAGCACAACACTGAGACCGTTCGTATAATCCGGATGCTATATATACAACGTGAAAGTTGGGCTGACTCCTTGTCAAATCTTTTGTTGCGTCGGGATTTGAGTAAGCGGCGAATCGAGTAGATTTTCATTACAGCTATCTTCTAATCTGAAATCCCGCCCATCTTCTCGAAGGAGCAGAACTACAAGTCACCTTGAGTAATTCGGTGCGTTGGGTAGCGTTCCCCGATGAACAGCGCATCCGACGATGAGACCACTCTCGCCGTCCTAGACCGCTTCATATTCACCCAACATTTCTCTCATCTTTCCGTTGTGGATGACTCCAACGCGCACAAGCTCAACTAAACAGCTGCTTCTCATGAGGACTCTGACTGCGGACACTCAAAAGCTTCAGCAGTGTTGATCCACGAGGAAGCCTAGAAGCAACATTTTGAAGTACCTGCAAAGCACCGTTCAAAACGGACACTCAACTTGCTTGACCTGTTTCTCACAAATGGGGCTCACCTGGTGGACATGATGGTCATAAAACCGCCGCTGTGGTAGTTACCACATGTTAAAATCCTTTAACTATTCGTTAATGGCTTTAAAATGCCGTAGCGATGGAGTCATTCTGAAATTATCAATAAACAGACACCAATACACTAATGACACTTTTAAGCACCCTGAGCCTTGCATCTGACCCAGTGTCTTCAGACTGCCCTTCTTTCATATCCACTGTTCACGAAGCTGACGAGGCAATTGTTCCTGGAAAACTGTAGAAGTCTTTTGTGCGCCGCTTTCGCGGAACACATTCGCATTCGCCAAGCCCATCCTCCTCTATTATCTAAGCAGTAGCTAACGGGCAAACCGGAATATCTAGAAACATTTCGCGCCGTACGGAACCTGTACATGCGTTAAACCTGTAAACACGCCCAACGGACGCGGTCGGAACTTCTACTGGTAGCTCGCAATAATAAAAAATATTTCCCTCTAATTACACGCACAGTTAGAAGAAAGCCAAGATCTTGACCATTGTTAATCCCGGACTACCAGTGGTTGATCGAGCAACGCTTAGTCTTCTCAAAACGTCTATCGATACGCTGAATCCACGATAGTCGCGTCTGTAAGTAACGAGCGTCTATAAATTCTGAGCCTGTCGATCAATCAATTCGGATCCAAAAAGGAAGACGGTCGTATTGGCGATGAACCAAATAGTGGAAGACAGCAACAAACCTCCACATTGAATCCACCAAGTACACAAATTCTGAGATTAACGGTTCACGTAAATATAACCGAATGTAATAGTCACTTAATGGCGAAGCGGTCAGACGAAAATAAAAACGGGGTACATACAAACAAGGGTCCGGCAAAAGAAAATAAGAGAGAAAAACTACGCGGAAACAAGTTTTACAAGTAACAGTATCAAAATCTAATAATACATCAAGATCGGTATTCACAGGAGGAATGGTTTGTTACGCGCGTAACTTGAAGGGTAGTGTCAGATTGCAAGAAAAGCTTGTAATCGGTACAAGTAATTCCAACTCAAGGAAATGAATCAATCATAAGGGAATAAGTAGAGCAGGGAACGTGGCCAACAACATTCTATTAATACATAACAATCATCAAACACTTACGCAAGCAGCTACTTCAACAACCATCCCTTGTTGTTTCTCGACGAGAAAGCTCTCATATTGTATAAGCGTAAAAGGCGCCTGTTTGCCTCACAATCGTCAAGGCTTGGGGTGCGTTCTGATTGGTCTTGGCTTCAACGACCAACGGCCCACTCGTCCACGCACTTGAAAATGGCGCCAACACTTGCAACTGTAACTATATAGCATGTACTTCTACCGAGTCACGTGGTCTGGCTAATGTTGTTATTGTCCGTAGGGCCTACTGTTGATTGAGCCCGAATAGAGACACGACACTGGCGTCGCATTAGACGACACTGTCGGATGAATTCTTATCTGAAATATCTGAAGCCCTATTGGCGTGATGCTGCTATGATGCCAGCCGGATGTGACTAGACAGAGTGTACAACTGTTCTCATGAAGTACTTGAATTCGCTACTAATTGATACTACTTTCGGTGAGAGCCTGAAGTTAAAGCTGCTTCGTTATTTGCTTGGTAGTGAAAGACGACGTCACTTCGGCGCACCTGACCTGCGGCCAGAAACTTCGGTGAACAATGCTCTCTTTATATTTGACTGAGCGTATTCGTTGAAGGGTTTAAGTTTTGCCGGTTGAAGCAGGACGCTCTCAACCCGTTGGAACAGTTTATATCCCCTCTGACCAGAGCAGTCCGACGATTCGATTATACGAGTATTCCAGGGAATAAAGTCGAAAACGTTACGCCTACCCAGCAACTCATCACCGGAATAAAAGATAATTGCGTCCATAAGACATTACCTACTGAGGATACCGCAAATTCGTCCAGGGATCAAGCTGTTGGACTAACCAAAATTGATTCCCCAGCAAGTGTGCGAACTAGAGAGTCCAGTGTAGAAGCGGACAGTCTTGACATCAGTAAGATACGAAATTCCTTTCCCAAACCGTCGACAACTTCCACAGTGTGTTATCGTTATGGCAGCAGCCGGCTTAAGGCAGACTGTCAGACATGTCTGGTTCATGACATTGACTGCAAGTGCTGTGGCAAACGAGGGCATTTTGCTTGATGCTGCAGGTTCTGTCAAGTAGCGCAAGTGATTGAAGATACTCCGGGTGATGACTCCACCGTTATTAAGAGAACACATTTACTTAACAAATAATTCGACTGACAATGTGGAACACAGACACGGATTTTTGGAGCCAAAGCTCCCTTCATCGGACATTCCAATGGTGGCAATTTATGCACACCGCCGTAGAACAACCGTTGAGACGGAACTGAATTCTGCTTCTTCGATAACAATGAGCCCTTCAAGATTCTGTGACAGATCTGTCTGTACATCCCTTAGCTCACAAGTTTGACGGCTACTAAAATGCATGTGTTCATATTCGAGGTTTAAATGTGATAGATCTATATCTTGGATCACCATCAGCAACTGTTGCCGAGTATGTCATATCCTCCAACAATCGAGCTCTGCTCGGTGGTAATGCAGTAGTGGCCCTGAATATAACGCCCTGTAACAACCGTACGGGGATTATGGTAATCCGCATATCGACCCTGGAAAATAAATTCCCCAACTTAATCAAAGAAGCTGTCGGCCGAATATCACTTTCTGCTCACCGGATAAGGAGCACGAGCATACTCCATAACAAGACCACGCCCGATTCCTTTGACCAAACGAGAATCTGTGACTGCTGTTATAGAGGTTTCGAATGGTTTCGAATGACTTAGTCGAACAAATCAGTGGTTTCAAATGGGTTCACCTTATAGTCACGGTGCAGAAGAAAGGCGGTACGGTACAAATATGCGACGGCTGGAGGCAACAAATGGTCAAGCTTTGGTGGTTATATCCTTACTCCCGACGGCTGATGAGCTACAGGCCACTCAGCTATTCCCTTAATCGGATATAAGAGAAGCACCCTTCTACATGCCGTTAACGCCAGAATTCAAATTCCTTACGGCCAATGGATTCCGCCACCATTGGAAACACCGTCATAACTACCAGCTAACTTGCAGAAAACTAGTGCCAGCAGTACAGCCTGGGACACTCATCCGCTTGAAAAAGCGGCAAAATGCACAGGTCAACCGGCACTGTTGATACAGAATGGAGTAGCTCGGACCCGTGGGACTAGAACGTACGGGCTTACGATTGGCCGCACGGTCAACTTCAGACAGCCCGACACGTCACGTGTGCAAACGGACGCATGCGAGCCCCCACGTCTACCCTGTTCGACACCTGAAACACACCCACACAACGACGTAGGTCTGCACATCACAGGACAAGGAACACACGCTACGGGTTTGGCCGCCATTTGAGCTAAGGCGGGGGTGATATCGTATACGCGTCAAAGGTGCCCGTGTGCCGCACAATCGTCGAGGCTTGGGGTGCGTTCTGATTGGTCTTGGCTTCAACGACCAACGACCCACTCGTCCAAGCACTTGAAAATGACGCCAACGCTTGCAACTGTAACCATATAATATGCATTTTTACCGAGCCACGTGATCACGCTACTGTTGTTATTGTCCGTAAGGCTTACTGCTGACTGAGCCCGAATTGATACACATCTCTCAAACCTCAAGTGGTTTTTGGGATGTTCAGACAATGCCACTCAGCAATCTACAATATGTATCAGCCAAACTGGCATCCAAAGTTCTCTAGGAGAAACCACCATTGTCCACCCACGGCACCTGACTCCTCTGTGCTTGACGTACAGGACCACTCGTTTAAGATCAATCTTTAAAGCGCCATGGGACCCAACGCGATTCATCACCGGATCCTCAAGGAAGAGGTCCTTGGTCTGGCGGTGCCCCTCTCTACTCTGTTCAGACGGACACTTCGGACAGGCATAGAAAGAATCCACTCCCACACATATATTTAAAATAGGTGACCGTCACTCTCCTGACCGTGTTCTACGCGGTCCTGTTGTAGGTAGACTAGCAGCTCATGAGTTACGCGGAGAGGTCTTTAAATCGACCACATCCCTTCTTGTTACCAAGATGTTTGGACTAAAACCGGACCGAGCATATCTTCGTCGCCACCGATCCCCGCTGGAATTTCTCAAGTATCCGTGAACCTAGCCAGTTCACATTCTTTGTTTACTTACTACCAGATGAACATAAAATGGGATTTGAGACTCTCGAGGTCATATAAAGAGCCTATTCTCGCATAGCCAAGCGTGCCTTTTAAATGTTTCGCGGGGTCCTAATAGGCCCATCTGCTCGAGTGTGCCAAACAAGTCGTCTACATTGGTTTGAAGAAGGATATACTCGGAAATGTACTTGTTCAACCAGTAACCAACAAAATGGTCACTGGCTTGCGGCATCACTCTTACGGGTTTTGATTACAGATTCTTGAAAGCTATCCACCAGAGTTCTGAAGGACCAGGGTGATTAAATTCTTACAAACGCCCGTGCAGCAATTCATCACGCCAGTATGTGATCATGGTCGTAGGGATTACGACAAACAGCCCCAAAAGCTTCGACTCTGGACGTCTCTCAGGCAACATTATTTCCCACAGTGTAATCGGTCACTGGAACTACATTCCATTATAGTTTATCAGCTGTTCCTCCAAAGGCTGATTTGAGGCGTTATTAGATTTCCGCGCACTTGAAAATCTCCAGCTTCTCGTGTCAACTTGCTCACGTTGCACTATATAAAACTCAAGAGCTGTGCAACATCTTGTTTCAAATGCTGGCTTCTCAGGTAAACCGATAAACGCTGGACATCGAAACGCACAATGTGACCGGATCCATGTGATTTAGGCACTGAACCTGCAAACAGTGAACAGATCGACAAAATCGCCAAACATTTTGCATTTGCAGGGGGCTTGTGTTTGAGTCATGGTAAACCTGAGCCAAACAACATGATTCCGTTATCAGAAAAAGACATTTCAAGGCTCTGCTAAGATATCCACCAGTACATTATTCAAACATTTCTTTGCGTGCTCACGCGGCCACAGTCAATGACTTCCCATAAATATAGACCAGTTTCCCACGTAAATTCGCGAAACGACTGGTGGTCAAATGCACTGTCTATCCGGTGTCTGCTTTGTCTGTGTTTTTATTGGTTCTCGCTGCCCGCAGTTTGGGAGGAAGGTCGGTAGAGGTTTTTGAAAAGTGGGCTCGTGACGGTCAATATTTTATTGGTCAGTGCGGTTAAGCGAACGCCCCACTGACGATGACGACTATAAATATGATTTCACAGCCCGAAGCCTTGGTCAGAATGCCATGATCCTGGTTAGAGAAATAAATAACGAACTTCAACGTCGTTACTGAACCATTTCATGAGCACTTCCTAGGAGGATTTTTGAGATCTCGAATGTCGATCAGAAAAATTGAAGTTATTCCAGTGGAAGACAACAACTATCAACGTAAATGAGCAACTCAGAGCGGAGTATTATGACGAGGACGCAATGGCACAAACTGCGGATGGAGAATTTGTAATAGCTTGTGGTGTGCCGACATCTTGTTTGACCACATACACTCCCTTCCGCTTCCTCTCAGGTCCTCGAACAGGCGGGCTGGCTGCGTCTATGCGCAAGGCTGAGGAAGACGACCAACAAGAGTCCGAGGTCAGCGGTCAGTGCATATTAGGCCACTTCTGATTGGTGTTTTGTTTCCGGATAGTGAGATCCCCTATATATATGGACAAGGACACGGTGTGAATCTAAATCTTCTCCGGTGTATGTGTTGCGTTAATACACGTTCCTCGTTGTCTTGTGACATATTTTATGTAGAGTGGACTCTATAATGCTTCGAT
>QNGE01005852.1:13378-38049 GCA_008508345.1 Paragonimus westermani
ACTACTACTACTACTACTACTACTACTACTACTACTACTAACCATTTCGTTCATTTTAAGAGCAGTGTACACAGCTTCTTGCAGTGAAAGAACAAGCGGCGACACCAATATGAACTAAGAGCAATGGAATGGGGAGTATGCAGAAACAAGCTTACAGTCAAATGTTGAGCGCTGCGTAGTTGGCAACATTGTACAGTTGACAGGTCCTCATATAAGATTGACAAGCGTTAATAGTTCAAGCATCAAACAAAGAGCTAGTGGTGTGTACCAAACAGTGTACAACAAAGTGGAGGAACCGGATGGGAAAATCGCGGTAAAGGCGAAATATAATAGAGAGTAAAACCCACAAAATCACAGGTTCTTCTGTGCACGAGGGTGCTATCACAGTCAAGGTTCACGCATCGAGACAGGATGTTCTTCATAGGCAGACGACTGTCAGGGGGATGGCAACAGTCAGCTCCTAGTTCCCCGCATATAGGTGTCGTCGGTTTTCAGGGAACCAAAAACGGTCAGTAAACAGAGGTCCATGACTGCATATGAAGGCAGTCCCAGTCGAAGAATGGAGCTACATGAAGAACAGTACATGATTCCGCGAAAATAAATAATAACAAGTGAATGAGAGACAAAGTTCACTCGTACGTCTGGAGCACATGCGGGCATTCGCTCCGTCAGTGCGCCTAGCAACACAAGCGCTATGTTGAGTTTACCCCTACCCGCTAGCTTACTTCTTTGACAACGTAGTTTCGTCGCTTATATGACCATAACGCAACCCAAGAATTAAAAGTTCATTAAGTCTCAACACCTTCGGGTTTTGTGGATCGCCATAGCTGAACACAGGCGTGCAACTGATGGTTATTCGCTTCACCTCTAAAAAGTAACCAAGCGGCACCTCTTCATTCATAGTCTGCTTGTGAGTGATCAACGTGAGTCCTCGTCGGCCCACTCTTGCCATTCTCTCCGGTATTCCACGTTGATGGCTGGATTCAGGTGGGTTCAAGTAGCAATCCATTTCAAAATCAGCAAACAATCACCGCTCCCCCACTGACCTAAAGCTTTTAGCATCTTCTTCGGCAATGAATATGCATCCACGAGACCATTGTCGCTAACTGCTTCATCGGAAATACCTCACATACCCACAAATATACTAAGAGCAATCATGAACGAATCAGATGACAATGAGTGACGGTTGTTTCGTCGAGGTTCGATAGATCGTTTTCAAAATGTTTTTACTTGGTTTGATAAGTGTTGAAAGATGAGGCCCTACGTTTTGTTGTGTTCCTCAACTAAACCGTTTTTGTCGTTTTTATTCCTTACGCAACTAATCCTATTGTTTCCCCCACCTTCATCGGATCTGGGACTGGCGAATTTCTAAATGCTGAAATTAGACAATTTCTCTCCACACCCTTTCTTGAATGACTAACAGGTCTTCTTATCTCTGAACATGCGAACGGTCGTTTTGCCCTGAACAACCAACGACCATTTATTTGAGTGGGCTCAAACCCGGTTTATCATCCCCTAATACTGAGAGGTGCCCAGTTGTCGAGTTTGTTGTACGGACACAATATTTGTTCACCTTCTCAGGATGTTTAAAATTGGAAGCGTGAGATATTGGTTCGCGTAGTGTCGCATTAAATCCAGCTTTTGCGAGCACAATCTCAATAACTAATCAGGAAATAAATTATCTCAGGTGTTGGATAATGTGTAAGGGATTTGTTGGTTCGTCAAATAACGTATAATTTTGTATAAACTTGAATCGTGAGCAAACGCCCGATACTCAGGTCCCGCAGGTGCCCGGTGAATGTGAGTTTTGCGAATGACGGGAAACAGTCATCAATGACATGAGGTATTATTTAACAGAGGTGCGAGGGATAAGACAATGTGCATAGTTTACGCTGTACAAATAAATCGTCCGCTTTCTGAGTTATGCCTTGAAACGCATGGTATTTCTCGTTCCCTGACTTCAACTCAGGAATGGGTGACTCTGAGAAACATTACGGTGGGTGATTCACAAAAGGAAGTTTAGCGCAGCAGGCTGAGCCGAAAACATCCTGCCGGTAGCACACTTTCAAGTTGATAAACGGTTACCGTAAGTTTGTGGTATCGTTGGAATTGTTCTTGCCAGAATATTCCGGAAGGTGTAAAATTTTCTTCGTAGATGTGAGAAAAAATTCATTGTGATGCTGGAGTGATCGTTATCAAGAACGATGAATATCGCGCAAATTAGATGATGACATAAGTCGCTGAAACAACCGATAGTTGCAACTCACACAACAGGTGTAGTTGACGGTGAATTTGTTGTGAAATTGTTTGGTGTTGATTTTAATTCATTTTTCGTTGACCTGTGTATTCGATAATCGGTGGAGTTTGTGGTGATAGCTGACATGACGATGTTTCATAAAAATCACAGTAGTAAACTGGAGGCAAAATATAATCAGTCGCGTAGTGTGAGAGTGGCTACAAACGAACGCGATAACTTCCTGCGATAATGGTAATGTTTTCAAAAGTGACGTGTTGATCCCGGACGTCTAGTGGTTTCTCGAGCAACGTCTAGTCTACTCTCAACGTCTATCAATAAGCCGGATCCGGGATAGTTGCGTCTGTGAGCAACCAGTGTTTGTGATATCTAAGCCCATCGAACAACCAATTCGGATGCAAAAGAGAGGACGACCGTATTGGCGAGTTTCTTATCACTAAGACGCTAAAGTAAAAGGAAATTATTGTGAACAAAATAGGTGAAGGTATCAACGAACTTCGATATTGAATCCGCCAAATATACAAGTTACGAGATTAACGGTTCACGTAGATATGATCAAACGCAACAGTAGCCTAATGGCCAGACGATCAAGTGCAAATGAAACCAAGGCACATAAAAAGCAAAGGTCCATCAATGGGAAGTAAGGAAGGAAAAACGATGCGGGGACGAGTTTCCACGAGTGAACGAAGTCAAGATTTGGTACTACGTTGATGGTAACACTCGAAAGAGAAGTGATTTGTTACGAGCATAGCTTGGGTGGTCCTGCCGATCTTTGGAGAAAAGGCTGGCAGTCGCCACCGAGAGGATCTCCAACGTGATAAGGAGAAAGATTAACGTGAGGAGAATGAACAAAAGCACGGAAAGTGATCACCGACTTTCTATAAAACAAATATCGATCGTCAAACACTCAACGCAAGCAGCTATTTTTCTAGGCGTATCAACGATGGGAAAGCATGACGAGGCCCTACACCCGTCAGTTTCCAGCTGGCTGGCAAAAAATAGCTGTCTTTTGTCTGCTTCCGCGCGAGGAGCTTGATATTCCTTAGACAGGCAAATGTTGGGCACAGGGACCGATGATGTGACCACCCAAGTGCTTCGCCAGTTGGTAGACTCGTCAAGGTGGCCAGTAAATAGAGGGCAGAATTCAAACGCTAGTGGTTTGGGGCATTTGAGGGAAGCCTGCGACACTTCTTTGGGTGAGCAAATGACGGCGAGTCTTCCCAACAGCAAGCCGGACGATGGTCAGAGCAATTGGTCGTTCGGGTGTCCAGCGCGAGCGCCAAGCGCGATCTTTCGCTACGTGCTCTATTCGCGCTGGACGCTGCGCTGAAAATTGCGGGAGTCTTAGACGAAGTTGACATCACCCTTGCGATCCCGGCAGTGCCGTGCTTCTTGCTGAGCCTATTTGTCAGCAGTCGGAAATGGTACTGTGGTCAGACATGGAATCAAAGAGGTTCTGGCACACCAGAATTTTTTCGGTACGGGGAACGTATAACCGTGGTTAAAAAGATCCGCCACACGCTCCGCATCGACAGCAGCAACACAACCTCAGTTGAGCGAGTTCGTAATACGGCATTCACCCCATGAACACTTAGTTCATACTTGGGTTCGGCCTTGTTATTAAGTGAACGATTGAGGAGGCCACTGTATTGGGGTCATTAGATAGGGGGCGTCTTGTAGCCTGATTAAGCCAGATATGGTCAGGAGACTAGGTTGCCACAAATTACAGCCCTGTACCCAGAACTTACTCACCACCGATGCTCACCCATGAGTACTCAATGTTCAGCGACACCCATGATGAAGGTGGTCAGTCGGATGCTTTGATACAGACAAGTAGTTTCCCAAATTTTCTTGTTAGCTGTATATTCGGAGGTGATCTCCCGAAGCGTCTTAGATGCTGCCAAGATTGAGAAAAACATCAGCTGGTTACATAGTCATGTACGGTGATCCTTAGACCGTTGTACGACCATAACAGATCCGAGTTCACTCTGTATTTCACTTTGGGGGATGTCGGGTCACAAATGAGAACATTACTTAAGGTCTCAGGATGATGAGACGTTGCTCAAAACGCGGCTAAGTTGAGAAAAGTGATCTTGATCACACCGATACGTGGGCATGAAGTAAAAACGACTTGGGGCGAACGGACGTGTGAACCACAAAAGAGACACGGGGAACGTCCTTCTTAGAAAGCTGACGCACAGGAGAATCCCAGTGGCCCCACAAGTAAAAGCCTTCAAAGTGATCAACGAGATGCTTCACAAAATGTAAACTAGCCTTCGAACTCACCAGGAGCCTCTCCTGTGGTGTTGGTTGGAAAGGCCGTAGCTTGCGGATGTGCGTTGACCATAGGAGGTTCAACAAAATCACTAATAAGGGTGCACTCCTATTACTTCATATCAATTATCTGTTGGACGCAATGGGAAGTTCTGTCCACCCCAGCGCAACGGATTCGGCCCTATGCAATTAGCGGTTAAAAGCAGAGGAATAGCACAGGCCAAAACAGCGTTCGAGGTACCCGCAAAGCTGCACGGGTTTCAAACAGTGACCTTTGGGTTATCAAATGTTCCCACCACATTCCGACGTCTAGTGCGGCGGGTGCTGAGTGACCCTATTCCACGTTGGTGTCTCGGTTACTTGGACGATGTCCTAGTTCACGAGAATAAAAACGAAGAAACCTAAGAAATTGGTCTGACGTCCTTGAAGGGCTATCGCAAGTGGGTCCGACGCTAACCCTCTCTAACTGACATTTGGTGCAAAAGAAGTGACATCCGAACGGATCCGAAGTAAGTCGAGCCTGGTCTACGCCGCGAAACACTGCAAAGGCGCGTAGTTTTCTAAGCCTCGCCTCATAGTGTGGAAGACGAGCACACCTCGGATATTGATGCTGGTGATTATGTAATTGGGGCCGTGTTGCCACAGAAGAGTGCTGAGGGACAACAGAAAGTGATTACTTACGGAACCCGTTTTTCCAGCAGGAGAGAACGAAATTATAGTACAACCGGAAATCAGCTGCTAGCCATGGTTTCCTTTGCAACGCAATACCGGTACTATTTGTTAGACATGTGGTTTGCCGTTCGCACCGACTATCAATCCCCCTGTTGGCCTGAGAACTTTAGGGTTTCTGAGGGTCCAAGTGCACGGCGGCAGGGAACTCTTCAAGAGTATGACTCTAATCCTAAACATTTAGCCAGAAGGAGTTAAGCCGACGCAGCCACGCTATCTTGAATGTTCGAGCGTGCTAATGGAGCCTGTCCATGTTGTAGTGCACAACAGATAACACTAATCACACTGCAAGAAGCGGACTATGGACAGTGACACACCATCCAAGCGTTCGACCCCGAAACTGCTGTTATTTGTGAGAGTCGGCGGGACGATGGATGTCGGCTCAAAAGTAAAGAGGTGAGGACCTCTGCTTATGGACAATATGATACTAATTAGTGATGCACAAGAGTTGTTTTTTCATTATGGACCTAGCAAATACGAAAAACTATTGCCCCACGGTCAGTGGTAGACAAGGTTCCGGAAGACGTCAGCTACAACATACCTGGATAAACAAACTGGACGCTACAGCCGGATGGATCCTAAGAGTAAACAAAAGTTCCCACTACAACCAATGTGTGCTGGCTATCCAGGTGAATTAGTTGGCGTAGACATTATACGCCCCCAAACGGAGAAGTCGCGGGGCAAACAGTATGTGCCTGTGCTGGCCGACAATTTCACAAGATGGTGCGAAGCAATACCCCTTCCTCACATTGATGCGAGGACGGTGACCGATGCGATTGTCAGGCAAGGGGTGTGCCAGTGAGCAGCGCCGAAGCAGTTGCACTTTGATCAAACGTCCAATTTCCAATGTGCGTTGCTGAAGGAGATTCATCGAATCCTAGGAATCGACAAAAGCCGAACGACCACCTACCAACCCCGAGGCAACGAGCATGCGAGACAGCTAATCGCTAACTTCTGCACTTACTGATGCATTTGTAGTCGGCAATTTGCTTGGCTTTGATCCGGCAATCCCACTGTGCGTACTAGCCTACCGCGCCTGTGTTCATGCATCTACTAAACGAACACTTCTATTCAGGTGGACTGGCCAAGGGATCTGAATACCGTCCGGTGTCTACCTGCCCTCGGCCGGCCGAATACGCACCATGCTGGCGAAATATGTTTGCAGGTTGATCTGTACCCTGCGGTAAGCACATTTGCGGAGCGCACAACAGCGTCAGAAGGAGTATCATAGCCAAAAGGTTTTTGATGACCCCTTGGGACCTGGAGATAAAGTATGGTTACACAAGAAGACAGTGCATTCGGGTTCCTCTACAAAACTGGTGAAATGGTGGAAAGGGCCGTTTGTCGGAAAACGTGTGACATCTGACTCGGATTGCTCAATAAATGACCTGGTATTCCCGGTGATTCAGCCTATGGTCGACGATTATAACCGTCTGAAGCGGTTCACAGATAGCAACGACAACAACAAGAAGAGTTGAAAACGAAGTCATCTAGGTAGGGCAGAATTGGAGGTTCCACCAGGAGAGAGTAGAGGTGTGGCATCGAGTAAGCCGTCTTAAGTAGTTGGGGATAAAGTAAAGTAAACCGGAAACTGATAAGAAGCGCATCGTATGTTTCACAGCGCAACTAGTCGCTGACTCTCTCCTTAGTATAGCAGAGTCGGCGGTTTGCGCAACCCCCGAAGTACATGTCTAAATGAGATCGAACCAACTGACAAAACCCGTGACGTAGTGTTTCACGCTGATTCTCATCTGCTCCTTTATCTTGTAGTAGTAATACGCGTTTTTGATAAACGGTTACTGGGGGCTTCTCGTTCTCCTTTCTAACGAGCGCATTACAATTTAAAGTCCTTGGCGTCTTACACAACTTGGAACCATGCAGCCGCCAAAACATGCCACTGTTGTAATTTTGTTCACTTATTTTCCCTTGTTCCTGTTCCAGGAAACAGTGTGAGGATAGAATACAAGAAGTCTGAGGCGAACAAACCGAGCGGCCGTTAATGAAACACACCCCAAACTCCACTTGTATACGTACTTTCCACTCGGACATTCCCACCTCGTGTACCCTTTTTGTGTGACAAATGATTTTAGTGACAATTGACCGAGACACGCTGTTTGCTGTGTAGCTTCCCCTGTGTTCCGTGGTCGTGTTCTTGTGACGAGCGTGACTTGTGGCCATTGTTTCGTGCGCTTGCTGCTTGAGTGTCCTTTCTTTGAAGGGTCCTGTCTACAGTTCATTCAGCGACCAGTCGACTGTCAACTTGTATCTGCTTTGTGTGTTGCAGTTATGTTGATAGTCCGTTGGGCACAGTTCAAAGAACAGTCACGTCTGACACTTTTACTACCACGTAATCTAGTGACGTATTGGGAATCAGTCTACGCTTAATCGAAAATATTCACATTTTCACGAATCATGGCCGTATATAGTCGAAAAGGATCAAACTACCACTTCGTGTTCTGAAGCCGATACTGATCGCCCCAAAGGCAAAAGTTCTAGGGCTAGAATATACTCCGGTTTTTTAGCAGAAACTGTGTAGTTACCTGGAGGTAGCACCGGTACGCCTGTTGTACGAGGTGTAAAATTCTTCCTGAAATCCTAGTTCGCACTGCACATATGTTCTTGAAGACGGTCGCTCAACATCCGCTTTCTGGATGCGGTCTCGCTTGTTAGTTTGCATGCCTGCTGGCCTAAGCGCTGCAATAGCGCCGCACTTGATTCCGACTTAGACACGTGCTCGAGGGTCGGATCCTCAACTCTACAAGCATCTTCTACGTAGCGGTGTTGTTTAGCGCTGGTCGAGACCTGTCGTAGTCATTAATCTTGTGCGGGCAACTCGAAATTTGTCTCAAATTTACTCGCTGTCACCGTCCATTCACACATTTACTCCGTTGGTGCCCGGTGCATCAAGAAGTTGCACATGATCACTGTTATTATTTATCGGAAAACTTACTAATACGTCACGTATTGAATTATTTGAATTACATCGAGTCTGCAAATCTAGATCATGAATTCGTACGCCCAGAGTTTCCCCAACCTCAACGAGTCCATTCACTTGCGGGTGATATGCTGTGGTGCATGCTCGATGTACGCCTAACTGCTTGGTCAGTTGTGAAATTGAAGCTGATTCGAACTGCGTACCGCGGTCAGTTGTAATGGCCGACGGACAACCATAACGTGCAGCCCAATGCTCGATAAAAGCGCGAGCCACAGACACTGTTGATATGTCTGACAACGGTATGACTTTTGGCCAGCAAGTGAACCGGTCGATACACGTGAGCAGGTGGGTGTAGCTCCTCGAAGGTGGGAGTGGCCCGACGAGGTCCAGGTGAACACGTTCAAAACGATCGTCGGGAGTTGAAAAAGTTTCCAAGGGGGTGCTCGTGTGTCGGTTGACCTTGGAACGTTGACATGCAAGACAGCAACGGGCCCAATGGCGTACGTCCCGATTCATGTTAGGCCAGACGATTCGATCCGCGACCAGCCTCAGTGATGCGCATATCCCTGGATGTGACAGGTTATGCAACGCTTCGAAAACTGCTTTTCGTAACGAATGTGGCACGACTGGCCTGGGGTATCCCAGCGTATTGTCACATATAATGGTACCAAGCGAAGACGTCAATGGAATTGTGACGAGGCGTAAGTTCGTGCGCTTCAGATCATCCGTAAACGTGCAATCGGACTGTTGTTGTGCTGCTATGTTGTGATGTGATATCAAGCCGGTGGTTGTAGACACGTTGTGCATTCGTGATAGAGTATCTGCGGCGACGTCGGCAGCTCCAGAGACATGGCGGATGTCCGTAAAAAACTGGGCTATATAGTCTACCTGACGAGCTTCTCGAGGCGAATGTTTATCGGGGGAAGTCCGTAAAGCGTACACGAGAGGTTTGTGATCCGTGAAAATAATGAAATCGCGACCTTCGAGTGCATGGCGAAAGTGGCGTACAGCCTCATATACGGCTAAGAGTTCACGACCGAAAGTGCTGTATCGCATTTCGGTATCGCTGAGATGTTGAGAAAATAATGCGATCGGTTGCCGCATCTCGCAAATTGCTTGCTGTAGCACTGCACCTATGGCTGTGTCTGATGCATCCACGGCGATACTAATTGATGCGTCCGGTTGTTGGAAATGCAACATGACTGAAGAGGTGAGTGCCTGCTCAACATTGGCGAAAGCCGTGGAAGCTTCGGGAGTTGGGTGCAAAGTTCGTTTATTACCTCGAAGTAAATCAGTCAAAGGTTGCATAAGCTTGGCGCAGTTGGGAATAAATCGACGGTAATAATTCACCAGTCCATTGAAGCGGTGAAGTTCGGGAATTGTATCGGTAAATTGGCACGATCGAATGGACTCGAACTTGGAATCAAGCGATTTAATCCCATCTGTCGAGATGCTGTGGCCCAAGAAATTCATCGAGGCTTGACCAAGTTCAGACTTAGCTCCGTTGACGGTGAGGCCGTATGATGCCAGACGTTGAAACAGCGTCCGTAGATGGGTTATGTGCTCTTCGGGGGAAGAGCTAGCCACGAGGATGTCGTCCACGGGTGACTTCATTAATCAGACGTTGGAACGTCTGTGCAGCGTTACGAAGACCAAAAGGCATGCGCACAAATTCGAACAAACCGAATGGAGTGGTAATAGCCGTCTTGGGTATATCCTCTTGTGCTACCGGTATCTGGTAATAGGCACGGACAAGGTCGATTTTGCTGAAGATGGTTTTACCAGCGAGGCTGGTAGTTAGATCGTGGACATGTGTCACAGGGTACCTATCTGGAACAGTAGCATTGTTCAATCCACGATAATCTCCGCAAGGACGCCAATCACCTTCTGTCTTCTTTGGCACCATGTGCAGAGGAGATGCCCATGGGCTGTCAGAGGGGCGGATTATACCCATGTCCAGCATGTGTTGAAATTCGGCACGAGCGATGCGCAGTTTGTCTGGCGCCAGCCTTCGCGGTCGATGAAAAACTGGTGTACCTTTCGTTTTGATGTGGTGTACCACGTCCGTAATGACGGCAGGTAACTCGTTAGGTGGACGGGTCAACCCCGTAAATTCACGCAATATCGCTCGATGTCCATCGTTACCGCTTGGTTCAGCAAGCAGTGGGCTGAGGACAGTCGTCGAAAAAGTGGTCCCTGTAGAGGATATACTCGTTAGGGGATCTAGGAGCTTGTGGTGACCTGCGTCAACGACCAATCCAAAGTGATTTAAGGAGTCCATGCCCGAAATGGTATCTGGCACATCCGCTTTAATGAACACCCAAGGGGAAACACGCCACAGACCCACGTCCAACGTCAAAGAGCGTGTGCCAAAAGTGCGTATTGGGGCTCCATTGGCGGCACGGAGCTGGAAGGGCGTTGATCGAGGTATGTCCTCTTTTCTAGGTGGTACGACACTAATCTGAGCGCCGGTGTTCACTAGAAAACGCAACATAGAACTCTCATCGTGTATAAAAAATAGGCGACCAGGGGTAGGACTGCCAGCAACAGTTGTCGCCATTACTTGCTGGCACTTCCGTTTCCCGAGGCGGTTGAGAAGGTGCACAACTTAACGCATTTCCGTGCCTTGGTCCCAAACATGTGATAGTACCAGCAACATCCCGTTCTTGAACGCGACCTAGAACGGCTACGTCCTCTGGAAGCGGGGCGACAGCGAGAAACTTTAACAGTTTGAATTTCTCGACAAAGTTCTTCCACTTTTGCTATCAATCCGGCGGGTGTGCCTTCTATGTGTCCATCGACCTGGTGCATTTTGCTGGGAAGATGTTGGATGACTGAGTCGGCCGATTTTGCCAAGTCATCCAAGGAACCCGTTGACATGAATGGAGAAATAATTCCTGTACAAGATCGGGCAACCTCTGCATCCAAAGGTAACGCATGAGTTCGTCGTCAATCCTGTGACTTTGTCCCACCTGTTTTAACTGTCGGAGCAGTTAAGATGGAGTAAGATCTCCCAGATGTAGCTCGCTAAGGACCTGCTTAAGACGCTTCTCTTCCAATACGACAGCACATTCTAAGAATGCGATCTTCAGTGCGTCGTAAGGGTTGCTCTGGGGTGGTTTAATCACTAAATTTCGGACATAGGGTGCGACCGACATTGGCAGTGCGGTAGCCAAGTATGTGAACTTGGCAGTCTGGCTAGTGATGCGTGCTAACTGGAATTGCAGCTCAAGCTGCGCTAGCCAGTACTTTGGGTCGTCCGGGACATAACCGGGGACAGGAAAGCTTAAGGCGCTTTCCTTCGCATCTATCTCGGCGAGCTCCAATGTGCGGTCTGAGATATCTGACTGCATCATTTAAAAACACACGGGATTCTGAGAAAATACAAACGCTTAGAAACTAGTGGAACCAGGGCACGAAATTCAGTGCTATATATGAATGAATATAAGTATGCAAACACAAGAGAAATAATTGAATCTAGCGTAAACAAAGGGTGCAAAAATGATAACAATCAGTATAAAAAGCTTATGGAACGGGCTCACCAAATTTTAGTGCTAGATCCTGAATCCGTACGCCCAGAGTTTCTTCAACCTTATGCTACCGTGAATCGGAAGTCGCAGGGAGAAAACGATGGATCTGCAAACAAACTTGAGTTTTCGATTTACTCACCGTTCACAACAGACTTCAACGTAACAATTAAGGGGTGATAGGGAGCTGGGCGTGAGAACACCTTGAGCACAACCGCACAGCAGACGCCAGAGTGGAAGAGTGCGTCGACGGAAAATTCCAGTCGACCTTCAGTATTCAAACAAGCGTCAGGCTGGTTAAGCGTCGTTCCTAACTGTAATATCTCAACATTGCTATCCTAGTGAATGTAACCTACAGGAGAAGAGAGTGCGAATTCATTACACAGCTGGGAGCGTAACTGCGATAATTAGGCCGGTCCACTAACTTTGTTGCTAGTGGTTTGTAGTAAGTTTACATATCTAAGGTAATGTGAACAGGCGCGGTGGTACTGGCAAGGCAAATCTCACGTCGCAAGAAGTTTAGAATTTTGTGGACGTCGGAGGTGATCTCATTTCCTGTCTGACTATTTTTTGCCCTGTTGTGTTCACTTTTCATGAAATACTGGAACCTGACTGATTTTATTGCATATTGCTTGCTGATAACTACTGTATCGCGTGTTTGAACAACCAGTGCCGATAATGAGACAATAAGCATTTGCGGCTGGTGAGGCCTTGAGATGTCCGCACAAAACAGGATGCAGTGCTACCTGGCCAGCGCAAATGACCAATTCACAGGGTGATTTTTGTGAAAAAACCTTTAAATATTACCCAATCACCCGGAGTGTGTATTTTGCACAGACAATAGCCAAATTTTGCAATTCAGTTTGGTATATTTCTGTGCGCGCCATTCCGTTAACTTCATCTGAGGAGTTGATTGAAAGCATCATCATCATTTTGTAAATTTGATCGTCATCAAAAATAAACGAGAGTTGCCGCGCAGCGTCTCGGTCCTCTTCATTTTCGTGGATGGTTGGGCTGGTGAAGTAATCGCAAGGCGATAGTCTTTAGCTCCACATATTTGTTGACCTATCGAAGTCGGACCTTTGTGAGCCAACGTCGCCTGTGGAATTATCTATGTCACCTTCCAAAACTACCCTCTGGTGTTGGCCTATCCAATTCAACGGATTTTGAGTTGCCGGTGAGAGGTCCCATTTTTTAGTTAAGCTTTCCTTTTACTTGTGCGCATATCCTTTATACGCATCCGTTACCGTCGCAGCTCCGTTTGGTGACATTCTCTTCATTTCTGTCATTTGATTGTTCAGGCCACTGCATAACTGGTTAGGCCGACTATCTTTTCCGAACAGTGTTTTATCCATATTGTTGCAATTAAGAATGCTTGACGACACTGTAAACGCTGACACTGAGGCGAACACACTATTGCTTTAAAATTGCTTAAATACAACGTCCGAAGCCCTCGACTGTGGTTCCATCAAACTGGGACCGTATTTACTGCCAGGCAAATAACATTAGAGAAAATGAGATTTTCCTCCGATGTGTAATCCCTCACTCTTGATGCAGCAGTCGAGTTGGGAGATCTGTTGGACTCAGTCCCTCTATGGTTTCTTGAAAGACGTCACAATAAAACGAACTGAGAAATCAGTTCAGTCGACCTGTGGGTGATCTGTCCCGATCCCAGTTACTACGTTACATTAGAGGTCTCTTAGGCACACGGAAACTTGACGACGCCACCTAGAAGCAGTTGTGGGTGGAAAAGCTGCAATCTATGGTACAGCATATTCTGGCCGCCACGGATGAGAACAGTTTTATCAACAAATGGACAATCCTCGTGGATGAGGTGTCTGAAACGTTTCCTTCACAACCATTCTTGCATCGTCCCCTTTAACCTCAACAACTGATGATAGCCTAAAACATTTGGTAAAGAAGACATGCTACCGTATGTATAGTATGGCTATGCAAATCAGCCAGCTGAAGAGGTACCTGTCCAAAATCCATGTATAGTATCGTTTTCCCGATCAATCAAGGCGTCGGCGGCACCACCAAAATTTCTAGTACAAGACAAAGAAGTGCATTCAACCGTGCACCTTCCAAACTCGCCACGCGTCATCGTCAAACTGGCAGGCCAGCCAGTAACACCGACGACTGTCGCTCGCCACGCAGATACCAGTCGCCCATTTTTTACCAAGGATCGATCGCCCGGCTTGCGGTCTCTTATCGACATCGAAGCTGAGCCCAGCGTTATTACACCGCAACCAAACACTCGACTTCAGCCTGGCCAGTACAATTTACAGGCGGCGATTCAGATTCACAGCAAAACTTTCGGAGAGCGCTCACTCACTGTCGACCTCGGTCTCCAGCGACGTCTTCAATGGAGATGTTCGGACGCCACTCATCGGTGCCAACTTCCTGTCACAGTTCAACCTCACTGTTGATGTCAGTAGGCGTAACCTAATCGACAACACTACTGCCTGCACAGTAAACGGAGTCTAATCGACGATCGACATCCGGCCTGCTCCTCCCCAACACCATCTTCCGCAGCACTGCTGAAGGATTTCTCCCCGTTAACTAAGCCGTGCTCACAGATGGAGACGGTTAGGTACAAGATGCAACATCATACTACAACACGCCGTCCTCCGGTCTTCTCTTGCGCACGGCGATTGCATCCTGACAAATTCAAAATGACCAAGCTTGAATCCGAACGTATACTTCAGAAGGGCATAATTCGACCTACAAACGACTCCTGGGTGACGTCACTACGAATTGTATCCAAAATATCTCCGGGCGATTGGGAACCTTGCAGTGATTACCGTGCTCTCAGCAACCGCGCTATGCCGGACAGGTAGCCTATACCACATACCAAACATTTTTCTTTAGGACTTGTTAGCGCTATCATTTTATCTAAATTAGACCTAGCACTCGCCCATTACCACATTCCGGTTGCCGGAAAGGACGTTTCAAAGACAGAGGCCATAATAACTTTTGGACTTTTTGGGTTCATAAGAATGCCCTCCGGGCTTTATGATACAGCTCGAACGTTTCAGCGACACATGGACGAAGTATTATTTGGACTCCCTCTCGCATACGTCCACGGTGACAATGTCTTGATTGATAGCCGCTCGAAAGAGGAACATTAATCTCACCCTGTGCCGTTTCCGATCGTTTCGTGCAATATGATATTTAAATCACCATCGGTAATTGCGCCTTTGGAGTCAACACATTGGATTTCTGGGGGACTCGAGTCGATCAAACCAGCGTCACACTTCTGCCAGTTAGGGTTGAGTCTATCTTCACTCCTCGGATTTTCACTAGGATGACCACACTCCGACGACTCCCCGGTGTACACAACTATTATCGGCGTTTCATTCTTAATTGCACAAATATTTGTAACCTCCGACCGACCCAGTTGGCTTGAAACTCAAGTCCACCGAACTCCCACCCGGAGCCGAATTAGCCTTATCAGCGGCAAAGGAAGTCCTATGTCGTACCACAAAACCATGCTTTATTAGTTGCGACTCAAACGCTTGTCTCCCTCTTACTACAGATGCGTCAGAAGTTGCTGATGTTGCACTCTGAAAACAATCCACAAATGGTGGAAGCAACCTCCGGTCTTTTTCTCCCAAAGCACAGATGAAATACAGCGTGAGCTGCTGGCCATTTGTTTGGCGATCCGTTACTTCCAACGTTTTTCGGAAGGCCGACACTTTGTTGTGCCAACCGGATACAAACACTTTGCATTTGATTTTCAGACCACACCTAGTCGTTGCTCCCTGCGCGAAATCAATTCATCATGAACAGCGGACACCTACGTGGTGAAATTGATATCGTTGCTGATTCAACACCACGGCCTGAAGTCAACTTAGTTCAATCGTCACTGTCTTTCGATCTAGCTAAAATGGACACTACCCAGCAGTGCAATGGGGACTTGGAAGACGCCTCCACTTGTAAGTCCCTGAACTTGTCTACCGTCCCTCTGTCGACCCAAGCTGGTGATATTCTACGCAACGTTTCGATGGGTATACCTAGATCTTTCGTCCCACTTTCTTATCGGCGTACCGTTTTTAATAATTTTCACTGCTTACCTCACCCCGGAAAACACGGGACACCGAATTTGGCTGCAAGTTTCGTTCGACCGTCTATGAACAGATGTTCGCCTCTGGTCACAACGGTGTGTCAAGTGTAAAAGGAGTGAAGTGCACCATCATAAGGTTTCCGCATCTGGCACATTCTCCCAGCCGGAAGACTGCTTTTCTCATGTACACCGGGACATCGTTGGACCACTACCACCCTCCAAAGATTGTACTCACATCCTGAACGCAATCGATCACTTTACATGTTGGTATTCAGGTGCACTCACTAGAGCTGTTTTAAACAGAGAGTTGCTAAAAACTTCTTGGAGTAATGGATCGCTAATTTTGTTGTGCTATCGACAATCACTAGAGATCTGAGTACCACGTTCCTGTGCTCCTTTTTACGCCAACTTATGCGGTTATTGGATTGTTCACACATCAAAACGACAGGATAATATCCTTGCACCAATGGTTTAGTTTACCGTCTTCAACGGTAGTTGAAAGCCTAGATAACTGTTGATTTTGTCGAAGTCTGTTGCGTTATTTTAAGATTACCGGGCTTTGATTGGTTTTGAAAATTGGCCCTACGCTTCGCTCTTTACTCTAAATGAGTTACATTACTCATCTTTGTTCTTATACCGGCTACTTCGAGCGTTTCCCTTACCTCTATTTAGTGGGAGCCCTGTAAACTTCTAAATGCTGAAATTAGACATTTTTCTTCAGTATTTTTTCTTGAGTAACTTACAATTCACACCGTTTCTCGATGCATGAACAGTCATTTTGCTCTGACCCAACCAATGACCATTTGTTTGAGTGAGCTCAATCCGCTTCATCGCCCACCACTGCTGATCGGTACCTGGTTGTTGATTTGTTGTACAAGCACGTTCTTTCTTTGATTTTCGAGGATTTCCACATTCGAGGTGAGAGACTCGATTTTCTTGTACATTGATTCAATTAGTACCGTAATACATCCAGTTATTACGAGCGCCTTCTCGCTAACCGTTTCAAGGATAGACTACCTCTGTCGTAGAATATTGAGAGGCATTTACTGGATCAACAGATTGCGCGTAATTCGGTGTGAACTTGAATAGTCAGCGAACTATTTTATAATAGCCACACAGTCCGATGCAACGAAAAGGAGCGTGCATCTGCCGCTCATTCTTCTGAGAATTCGGTCCGACGTTAAGAAGGATATCTGTTGTACTACCTCTGAATGAGTTCACGGTACCAAGTTTCTGAAACGTTTGACTATAATTTTCACGGATTTGTAGCATTCGCAAATAGTTGTGAGCGATGTTCGTTCTATATTAACCGGATCTTCAACGGATTACCAGTAATCGGGAATAGTGCTCAGTGAATTTAATGATTTCTGCTGCTTCAGCTTGAACACAACTTGCAGCAGCTTTGAGTGATTTAACAGCGCAGTCTCCCGTCTCTCCCAGAAGTGATGGGATAACCTGAACATCACCCACAACTGATTGCAGTTGAGCTTTCCGTCATGCTATCTCTAAGCCTATTGACGTGCAGCCACAGTTCCAACTTAGAACACCAATGTACGACACTACTTCTACGTTTAGCTAACTCTTCGTGAAAATGGTTTCAACTTACGAACCTCGCTGACTGCTGACCATTTAGACAGCTTTCTAACTCTGGTCTGAGCTTGCCGTTTTGTCACGACCGGTACCAAAATTGTATCATTCAGTTTTATTCACTACTTGTATTTTGCTCTCACAGAATGCACAACGTGACTGTCTGGTTTATCGCCCCCTTATTTTTGGATAAGATCCGGCTGCAAAAACTGAACCGGTGACAGGGACAGCGTATCAACACATGGCAAGCGCTCTATCAGAAGGGCTACGAAATCGTGCCCAGGGCTGGAAATTTTCACATTTGGACTCAGTTACCCACCTAGTACACTAAGTCAAATAGAATCCACCGAATTGTCCAGCGGACTGGCTGTCCAGGTAGGATTTCCTAAACAGCGCGTGCTGGGATCCGGCGACGCCACTGTTGAGCTCTGCAACTGTACTATTTATAAGCAGTATAGCATTCAGGATAGGTTACTTCGTCCACTTTCGAACACACATCTCTGATTGAACAGTTCTGTTGGAGGAAGTCTGGATAAAGGCCATTAGCTTCATGTTCTAATTGTGTAATAGCATTCCGAATGACCTAACCGGTTTGACACAGTGTTGTGGGTATTCAGTGAAACTATGTTGACCAGAACTCATCAGTCGATATTATGTGTACGAAAGACATTTGCATATCCATCAGAGTGAATTATAATAATAATATATATTTCTCAACGCATGTGTGAGAAGCACGCTGGGTTATGCACGATCGATGCAGATATTTGCGAACCATACAAAAACGAATAAGTAATTAGTAGCACAAAAGTGAAGCTCGCCGTCAAGAAGGACGTGGTCAAAAGGCAAACGACTGTAGTTTATGAAACTTTGAAGCATTCAACAGAGAAGGACATACTTCGATTGCTTCAAAGATTTGGCCTCAAATAAATGGGATGTTGAACTAATTTACTTTCTAAAAAATCGTGAGATGGGCACTTTTTGAATAGTTCAAGGTCACTTGTGGAAGAATGTCCAAACGCAACTTTGGAGTGTTTCCTCATTAGGGGATAAAATTGGCGTCCGGAAAATGTCAAGATAAGTCGTCTTTGGCGAGGCTACATGTTGTCTATGTTGCTCTATGCTACCTCTCACTGCCCAAAGAATTCCCTTGAGCTAGCAGAGACAACATAACGCGTGTCGGTGAGTTCTGAAACTTGACTTCGACTTCCTTTCTACGGATGTCCATGAAACAACTGGAATTCCGGGTGATTTTATTCCTAGATCAAATTGTGTTATAGGTATTCTGTTGGAATATCTCAATGATCTCACCTTGTTGTATAACAGGCAGTTTCGTTGTGAGTGGTATACTACTCACAAGTAGTGTATTACCCACAAGCGACATTCAGGAGCAAAAGGACAAGCCCCGAACACGACGGACAAGAAGAGACTATCGAAACAGTGTGTACATGCTGTGTGAGAACTTTCACCAAGGCGAATGACCACGTACTGTCGCCCAATATATGTGGGTGCATGTCTGTCGTGCAAATGAGTATACGCGTTTGTGGTTTAGTTCTTGACATGACCTGTACGGAAGTTTGCGCAATAAACCAACTTGTTAGCCAAGCGTCTTTTGCGGACAAAACAACCTTACTCCATACAGAAAACGTCAGGCTTGGCTTCGAAACACTTCATTGCGTACAAATAAACGGAGTGGCTTTGGATAAGCCGTTATGTACTCCAATGGCCGACATCCTGGGAAAGATAGAATGACACATCTCGGATATTAGGGCCGAGGCCTTATTTTGCAAACGATAAATCGATAGTTTTGATTTTCACATTTAGATTTTCAAACTTCTTGGCTCTAATTACCCGGGCGTATCCCTATCTCATGAGGCCGAAGCAGACAGTGGTCCAGCTGTCACGGATATGTTCACCGCCAGGCAGAAAGATCGGACTTTGCGGTGGCCAGTTCATCGCAAAGCAATGCCAGGCTGACAGAATAACCAATTCTCTAGTTTTGCCCCGGTTGGCACACACGCGCGGTATGTTAAGGACTCTAATTCATAAGACAAGGCGTACTCATATCTCTGATAAGCTACATATAACATAAGAGGAAAACAACAGAAAGACATCGTTGGCAAACAACATCCCAAAAATACACAAAGCTCACAGCATAATGAACAAACGCAATGAGCCTGTTTAAGCTGGCGAAGTGAAAGATTTTTGTTTATGCAACTTGAAGGAGACCAGCTGACAAACAATATCGGACACAAGTTGGAACCTGTTCTATCCTGTACCCATGGAACTGCCAAATTACGCTTGGCTCAAGCCATAAAATGATCCTTGTTGTCTCTGCCAATTACCATGTAATCAGATGGACTGACTGCATGCAACGTGGCTGTCCGTTGGCGTGATTTTGGTAAATGTTCGTGCTGCGGGCGGATAATCGAGTTGGCAGAAATGTATAGCCATCTCTGGTTGGGTCACACAGCCCATGCGCTAACGGAGCGTCTGTCACATGTTGCATCGTGCCGTATGGTTGCTGGTGGTTATAAGAAACCGTTAAGCAGCCAAGCGATGACGTGGTCATAGACCATGAAAGGCTTCGATCGTCTAAATAAGCAAGGTCGGCAGATGTCGTCCACTTGGTTGTGGAGTTCTTGACCATCGACATCACTAGTTGGATACACTTCCGGACACAGTTGGTAGCAAGGTTCTGTCCACAAACTTGATGACTTCTCTAGTTTGTGAAGCATCAATGTTATTGTTGGTTCACCTCACTCTTTACCCTCCATTTTCTAAGCACTGGTGTTTACCCATTAATCTGTAACCTTAATGAAGTGCTTAGAACCAACGTTAGCCCCAGCTATTCAGCTGAAAGGAACGAAATGAAACTCAAATGCTAATAATGATATCTGAATTCCCGCTCCATCGCTTACAAGACAGCTCATGACATGAGGTCACCAAGTTAACCTACGTAGCGACCAAGAGACTAATATATAGGTTTGAGTCAGTAAACCCCGGGTATCCGAATCCAGTCAGTTTGCATCTATTTGGCGCCAAGTGTCTGTGTTCACTGGAAATGAGGTAATTAAAAACTAGATAAGACAACTAATCTGGTGATTGCGGTGGAAGCCAAGTGAATGGGAACTCAGCAGTGCTTTAAAGTGATTCACAGAATTTCAACTAACGACCTCTGAAGGAAGATTGTTCTACCGATTAATGACCCTATAAGAAATTAACTGTTCGCTGAATGAGGTCCGAGCACTGGCCTATATCCAACAGATCAAGAATTTCAAACCGATAATCATACACGAAATTTTTTAAGCATGTATACAGTTTGGTAGCTGTCCTCCATGGCCTTCAGATTGGCTCTAGTTTACTGGTCACGCATCCCCTCTTTTTCAGACAGCGACTGAGAAAGGTGTCTTTTGGGCTGGCTTCTTCTTTGTTCATATACACCATTATTATCCTACTTTTAGACATACAAAAGACTGTTAACCGTGTGTGTCATGAGCGCTTCTCGATCAAAACAGCATTATTTAGCACACTGAATTCCTTGTATAGCTGGCTTTTACCATACCTTGAAGGTGGCACTCAAACGGTTAAAAATAGGCGAGCAATACTCAACACCAAAACCAGTGACTAGTGGGGTGATCCAAGGAAGCGTTCTGGATCTGTTGCCCTTCTTGATGTTCAAGATGACCAATGCGGTGTTACTATACATGGCAAGCCCATCCTGTTTACTGACGATAGCAAAATCGTTTACACATTCCGGCAGCACAGTAACATCGTTTTCTGTCTACAAAATATACGACAGGACCTGGCGTCCTTTCAGTTGTGGTGCAAAACATGGCTAATGACGTTCTCATCGAACATGTCGAACATCATCACTTATGGTGTGAATTACCCCATGGTTCCGTCCCACTAGATGGTTATAATATCGATACAGACACTTCGGTCACAGACCTAAGAATACGGTATTCAAACTCCTTTATTTTTTTCAGGTGGCGAAGATTGAAGGAGTAATAGGATGTATCAAAAAGACGTTCAGTCTACCGGGTGCGAAGCTGACGCTTAAAAAATTATGTGCTCTGCCTCAACCCCAGTACCGCACATCCATTTACTGTTGCCTGCGCGGGTCTGATAGATTTTGTTAGAAAACTCTCAACGATCATTAACCAAAAGTTCATTAGGATATTCTTTTTTTACAGACAACGCTGTCGAAACTTGGTATCGATCCACTTTGGTTACGCAGACTGAATTTGAACCTGGAACTTCTTTTGTAACCTCATGAATTTAGACGCAATTACCACAGCATTTACCATTCATTTACAACACAGCCATCCGTACAGTCTGAGAACTAAGGGTTTCACCTTGCCAACTCTTCTATCCCGGAAAAATATGCGCGTAACCTTCATTGTGAAGTGTTCATGTATTTGGAATAAACTCCCGGATGAAGTCAGAGTCAGCAACAACATTCTGAGTTTTAAAGGGGTTTGGAAAGCTATTTTACGATATCAAACACGATGTCTATCTTCAAATTCTGTATCCCCTGATGACCTTTGTGAATGTGGTCTGGAACCATTTAGCCATCAGCTGCGTATAACTTAGATAACGATCCCCCGCTGTCCAACTACCCTTGAAAAAAGCCTGCTTGAAACGGTTTGTTGAACCATTTAGTCACGAGACCATTTAGCATTCAGTCCACTGCATGATCACTAAACCGTTCACAACTCAACAATATTTCATTGATATGCGCCTATTGATGTATACACAATGCCCAGATTGCTAGAACATGTGGAACTGGCACCTATTATTGAATCCAGCAAAATAAACTTACATGGGTTATACTTAGAACACATACATTTTATGGGGCCTCTCAAATCGTTGACGCAATATTCTGTTTTCCTGAATAAATCCCGAGTGCATAGCAAAACGCCACAATAAACACTGGGCAGGATTATATATTTCAGTAAAAATAGTCAGAATAATTATATCGCATGAATATATTGTGAAGAAATTTTGCATACGTTGTTCATCATAGTAAATGTAACGTGTAAAATTACGTTCTTTTCCTCGATCCCATAAATATCTATTGTGTGATGAATTTTTCTGCCACAGATGAACGCACGGAACTCCGTCTCGGCTGAACAATTAGCGAGAATGTCGACTTTTCGACGGTTTCCAGTGGTCGGCGGAATTCTGCGCTAGAGTCTTCTCAATCGTGTGCTGGAGTTTGAAATTTTCCGTTCTTCCTTGCCAAGGCCATCTTATTTTAACATTTTCTGGGCGCCAATGGTATCCAGCAATGACGAGACACTCCGAAGATGCATCTGGACGATCTCCCCAGAGTGACCTTGAATTATTTGAAAAATCGACTCACCCCATTTTTCTGACTAAACCTGTGAAGTCAGCGAAATATCTATTTCCCTGTTGCGTGCGTCAAAGGTTCATGAACTACAATCATATTCTTTTTGATCACGTTCTTTCAGGTAGCTGTTTTCACCTTTTTGTTTGTTCGGCTATTCGGGTTTTATCACTTGCAATTATCTTCAGTGATCGCGCACAGCCCATTGTGCCTCACATCTGCGTTGAGAAATTCACGTCATTATTTTTCCAGCGTTGTCTCGGGGCTGAGTATATCAGGCAAGGTTATATAAGAGACAGGTGACATCTCGGTTGATTTGACGCAGACTGCTCGCGAGTACGAGCTTTGTGGTATCCACGGCAAAAGAGGTTGCATAGGATGACTTAGCTAGTTCATTTGGAGATCTGGGGGATCAAGCCTATTAGACAATTCTTCTTCCACCGAGGGCTTTCATGTTCACTGTAGATCCTTTTTGTGTGTGTCTGAGGGAGCTACCACGTTCAGGTTGATTGTAGCACCAGGGGCACTAAGCGCACTGTACTCACTCAGGAACCGTAGTTCCAAACTTATTTCAGACGAAGTCTGTTGGAACTCGTTCATTCTACTCACCATGGAAGAAACAGAAGGTACAGTATTTAGAAGAACCCTGCAGTTGCTGTCACAGGTATTTTGCATCGATTCACTTTTCGTGACGCGCGTGTGTCTGGCCAGGGACGAATAGGTGAGACCACCGTAGTCAAAAAGAGTGTGTGCAGGTAGAAGGAATGAATGAAAAACCTAGCTGCTCGTATTCACCTTCAGTGAAGCCAATGCACTTAAGTTGGAACCAATTCTGGCACTGATGTTACTGCAAAGGGTTTTGCCAGAATAAGTTACACCGCGAACTTCGCAAGCGTTGGCTATCTCGGTGGGCGTCTGCTAAACTCCATTATTGCTATATTCGCACGAGTCATTTTCGATGGAGCATTATAACATTAACGAGTTCCCAAAAATTCGTCATTCGGCCGCCACGAGAGACGAACAGTACAATCTGTCATAAATTGATACGAAATTAGATAACGACTAACAGCAGTGGTATATAATTTCCGATGAGCAGGGCGCCATCAGAGCAAAAGATTGATTAGGCAATGACAGCAAGGAAATTTGGGTCTAATTTCGAGTTGTCAGCAAAAGTACTCCAAGGTCGTCGAAAAACAGCCTTAGGACCACTGGATCAGCGGGTCAGTAGATAGTTAACGGAGGTATAAGAAGGCTGCTTTCGAACTCACTGCATCAGGACGCATAGAATCATGAAGCCACTTGGTTTTATCAACACTCCCGGAGCACAGCTAACCAATAGCTGATGGGGTGATTGCACTCGCTTAGTTCTGACTACAGTATAGTTCTGATTGCCAGTGTTCAGCAACCAATATTCTTTTCTCATAAAAATCAACTGTCGCACGACTGTGAATATCTGTGAAAGAGAAGCGATATCCCTGGAGTGCATTGCATGAATATTTATCGAAGTGTTCCCCAAAACTTCAGTTAATTCAATGGAGCCATCCAGGCCGCGTTGCGATAAAACTTTGCGCATAGGACCTTAAATGTTTACTAGCCAACAAGCAACTTTGTGGTAAACACAATTGTTTATCTACAACATCTGGCGTACACTTGCACCATCCTTATTTAATTTCGGAGCACCTTTCAGTCGGAAATTTTCCGTGCCAGCTGGACTTTGCCGCCCATACCGAGCACCAGATATGTGCCTACTGAACGGAGGTACATGGAATTGTCTAGCAACACAGGCTGAAGTATAACCTTAGAAACAAGGACTTCACCTTGGAATCTTTTGAATCCCGAAAAATAAACTGCGTTCATATTTTTTCCTAGTAAAATATTCCTACATTAGGAACAAACTCTCGTATGCAATTAGGTCCAGTAATAATATACACCAGTTCAAACGAAACTTG